>JAYRBT010000082.1:150519387-150549833 GCA_036023395.1 Myiotriccus ornatus
TTCCAGGGATGGGGCAGCCACAGCTTCTCTGGGCAACCTGTGCCAGGGCCTCCCCACCCTCCCAGGGAAGAATTTCTATGGATGTTCTCCCTGATTTCCTCACGAGATTCCCACTCCTGGAGCTTCTCCATGTCCCTCTGGATGTCCCCATCCTTCAGGTGTGTCCCAGCCCCCTCATCCTGCTGTCGTTTCAGACTTGCCCTCGATCCCTGTCCTGTTCCACGCGTCTCTTCCACCATCACCGAAACCCTCACACCTCCTTCAGAAGGACACTTGCTAAAGTGAAGTCACCAAAAAGTGACTTGGAACTGAAACAAATTGACATCAACAAAACATTTCCATTGTCAGCCTGGGTTGTTTTTTTGTTGCTGTTGTTGTTGTTTTTGATTTTTTTAAAGAATTCAACTTTCCCTGAGCAATTAAGGCAACTTTTCCCCCACCCCCCCGAGGAGGAAAGAGCTTTTCTCGTGGCATTTTCACATAACTGAAGGGGCCATTGTTGTCCTTCCTGTGTGCTCAACTTTCCCCACAATGCAGTTCATTATAAGGATCTGGGCTGTTATAAATAAGTCTGTAAAGGGGCTGGATTTTTTTCCAAATGGGTGTGCATGTTCCTGCCATTATATCCTGGATAAAGCTGGGAGTGCTGGTGGCGTAATAAATATAATGGGATGAGTTAAATGTCAGCACAGAGTGGGCGAGTCTGGTGTTATTCCAAACATTCTTGCAGGGGAGAAAATTTCAAGAATTCACTGATGAATAAAAGGCAAATGGCTTCAAATGATGTTTTCTCCTTTTTAGAAACTTCTCTCCCTGAAGACTAAAGAAATTTCACAGGTAGCCTCCACTTCCCAGATTCGGTTTTTTTGCCCAGAACTGCCATTTTTAGGGATGGTTTACCCATCTTTTTCTGGTTGAATTCCATGTCTGCTCTTGCCAAGAAGCATTTTTGCTGGAATATTCCTGCTGAATAAGCCTTAAATGATTTCATCTGCATGTCAGAATAACATCACTGCTTTCAACAGACTTCCCAGGACCTCAGAGGAGAGAAAACACAGCAAGTCGATCCAGGAATGACAATTTTAGGTCTTCAGTCTTCCCAGACTTTGCGATTTTATGTTAAATATCTTCATTCTTTAGACTTCTTCAATTCCTTCTGCAGGTTTAAGTGGTGACTTTGTCTGTGTTTTCCAGCGCTCTCGAAGTCACCAAGACCTTTTCAAGCAGAAAAGGGCTTTTTCTTGGAGTAACTCCCAGGATTAAGGGAGATGAGTGTGTGGCTGCAGCTCCAGGAGCGCTTCCACCGAGACACCTCCCTCCTTCCTACCCTTCAGCATCTCCGAGATCAAACTGTGCTCTGACACTCAGGGAAAAGCCAGAAGAAAAGGTCAAGGAGGCTAATTTGTAATTAAAGGGATGCAATTAAAGGGATGAGTCATTCCACCAGTGAGCTGGGAACCTCAGCTCATCTCTTATCTGCGCGCACACACCGCTGGCTGCTGGAAGCAGGGGGATGGATTCTTCCTTCATGTGAATGTTAAACACCTGTCTGGGGCTTGCTAGGAAAAAAAAACCAAAAAAACCAATAAACCAGACTTTTTAGACTTCACAGCCCCTAAAGAGGCCTCACAGACTGTCCCTGTAAACCAGTTCCATCCATGCTCTTCCCACCTTCCCTTCTTCGTGTTGCGTTTATTCTGGGAGTCATTTACCTCAAAAACAAAAACAGAGGAGTGGAGTTTTCCTGACAAGGATGTACCTGGAAAGCTGCTGGGAGTGAGGACTTAGGAGGAGGATCACGAACCTTGGGACATACAACAATTATGGTGGAACCATCACGGAATGGTTTGGGTTGGAAGGGACCTGGAAGATCATCTTGTTCCAAGCCAGGGACACCTCCCACTAGCCCAGGTTGCTCCAAGCCCTGTCCAACCTGGTCTTGGACACTTCCAGGGATGGGGCAGCCACAGCTTCTCTGGGAATTCTATTCCAGCCCCTCACTGCCCTCACAGGGAAGAATTCCTTCCTAATATTTAATCTAAACCTGCTCTCTTTGAGTTTCAAGCCATTTCCCTTGTCCTGTCACTCTGTGTCTTCGTCCAAACACCCTCTCCAGCTTTCAAGAGGATCATCTGCTGATGATTCCAGCAAGAAGGAGGATTCCTGTAACTCAGATGACAGATTCCCCCTCTTGGCCTCTCATTTTGATTCAAAAAGAGAAGATTCCTGGGTGTTCCCTCATCCCTTGCTGTGGGACTGAGCTTTCCTGAGTTAGTCCCAGAGCTCAGGAAGAGCAAAGGCAGATTGATGTGGCTGAGCAGGTCCTCCAGAGACCAACATCATCCAACAAATTTAGGGCCAGCTCATCTAATTAGAAAGGAAAGAGATTTTCCACTCGTGGCACTGCACACTCAGCCTATATATAAACACAGAGATGTGTCTGGGAAAGGAAGCAGCTCTTATTCCTAATTAACTGCTGGCTGTCCTGGCTGGGCTCCAGGTTCAGCTGGCAGATGGTGATGAGCCATCTCCTCTCTCCTGCCCTTACTAATTACCTGCCCAAGAGCTTCCTCCGTGTGCTGCAGGATCTCCTGGAGCCCACAGACAGCTCCTGGACTGGGTTTGTCATTAAATCCTGAATATCTGAATCCTGGCTCGTTAATGCCCGGGGTGCTGAAGGGCTCTGGTGCAATTAAGTCTTCGACTGGCAGTGGATTTGTCTGGAACAGCTAAATCAGGACTGACTCGTGGTGGAGGCTCAGGGAAGAGGGATGAAAGGAAGGATGCAAAGTGGCCACATCCACATCTCCACCCTAAATGGGCACATTCACATCTATCTCCACCCTAAATGGGCACATCCCCATCTCCAGCCCAAGGGGGCACACCCACATCTCCAGCCCTAAGGGAGCACATCCACATCTCCACCCTAATTGGGCACATCCCCATCTCCAGCCCAAGCTCCATGAATACAGGCCCAGAGGAAAGCCCTTTCTCCCTCGCTGTCATCTCCTTGGTTTCTCACCTCCAAACAGTGGTGGTTACTCCCCCTGGGCTGGCTGGAATTGCTCCCTGACCCATTTCCAGAGGGCTTGATGCCTGAAGTGTGTTGGAGATGAGGAAGGCACACTCTGCAGGGGGTTAACGAGGATCATTTCTCCATGAAACCATCTTTTAGATGAGTTTGGAAAGGTCCATTTGTGCCCAGCAGTGAAGCACCACAGACACCTGAGCCAGTGCCAGTCAAGGTAACCCTAAAACTGGAACCAGCCCTACCTCTTGTATCCTCCAGAGATGTCAGAGGGAGCAATTTTCATCTCCAAATCGTGATGGCTGAGGTTTTCAAGCTCATTTGGAGGTGCCCTGCAGCCTCTGTGTCAGGTTCTGCAGGACTGTGCAGGACCTGCCCACGGTGGGGGGTTGGAACTAAAAGATCCTTCCAAGCCCAAACCATTCCATGGTTCTGTGCCATCATCACCCAGCCAGGAAGGGAGAGCAGGATCTGTTGTGCAGGGAATGTTGATCCCACGAGGAGGTGAGAGTGCTGGGCAGGATCCTGGATGGGAAGGAATAACCAAGCTAAAAAGGAGCCTCAGGTTTGGAACCGCATCCCCAGCTCAGGGAATGTCCAAGCACTCCATGGAAGTGTGAGCTGGGGAACTGGTCCCACTCCAGGATCCCCTGAAGGAGCTGTACTAGAGAACAACATTCCTCCTGCAGCTCCTGAAATCCTCTCCTACATCCCCTGCCAGCAGCTCCTTTTCCCTCCCCTCACGTGGCTGCACTACAGTAACTGCAGGGAAACCTTGGGATCCATGGACTGAGCTCCAAGACTCCCAGTTTTACCCTCAGCTTTGCTATTCCAGGCTCCTGCTTCCATTTCAGACCCCAGAGCTCCACACTTCTCCAGCTGCATCCCATAATCGACATTCCTTCCTTGGGAGCACCGAAATCCTTTGGGATGAGCCACTGAGGAATGTTCAGTAAGCCCAGCTCTGATGACATGACCCCGTAGTTAATATTCCCAGCAGCAGGTTTTTCAGATGGATCACTGAGGTCACAAGGAATGAGAGAGGGTTTAAAACCACCTGTCCCTCCTCAATCCTTCCTCATTTCCTCTCTATTTTCTATATCCTGGCTGTGTGGAAGATATTCCACAATCCTTCCTGTGGATATGGGGTTTTTTTCCCACTTTTTATTTGTTCTCTCAACCTTTGTCTGGTTTATTTCATTCCTATATTTCATTCCTGTGTTTCATTCAAATTCCAGGAGAAATGCACTTTTAACAGCGCTGAATAATCCACCTGAATTATTTCCCAATATTCCTATTTGAAAATCTTCCTGTTGTCATTTTTTTTTTAACTTTTTTTCGTCACGGGATGGTTTGGGTTGGAAGAGACCTCAAAGATGATCCAATTCCATCCTCCTGCCACGGGCAGGGACACCTTCCACTAGCTCAGGTGGCTCCAAGCCCCATCCTTGAGCACTTCCAGGGATGGAGCAGCCACAGTTTCTCTGGGAAACCTGTACCAGGGCCTCCCCAGCCTTTACAAGGGCTTTTCCCACCCAAACCATCCCATGATTTTAAGAAAATCAAACCCAAAACCAAATAAACCTCACGAGAGACAAAAACCTATTGCCAGGAGACAACATATAGAGCCAGGAGACAAGATACAGAACCCTGCTAAAGGAAGTTTAACCACTCAAATTCATTAAAAAAGAAAAAGAATCTATGAATCCAAATCCCTTCCTTAATTCCTTGCTTAAAATAACAGCGAGTTTCCTCCTTGCTTCCATTTTTTTTCCTCTCACAAAAGAGGGAAAGCAAAAGCTTCACAAGCCTTTATGATGAATTGAAAGCAGTTAGAGCAGGCAAGGTATTTACAAGTTGGGTTTAATAGAGAGGTTTATCAAAGGCTGTGTAATTACCAGACAGTTTGTGTGGCTGAAAATAGAGCTGTTATATTAAAAAAAATATATATATATAACAGGCAGGAAAAAGCCAGAGGTGGAAATAAAAGAGGAATTTAAAGGGGTGTGTAAAAATAAGTGGCTTTCAAACCAAAGTGGTGTCTCAGCTCTCTTTACAAGGAGCAACAAGTGTATTATGACAGGGCAGGAGGACCAAGGAAAGCAAGAAATGCCTGTATTAGTGGGAATAAATAACAGCCATAAAAGGTCTGGAGGGGTGGGGGGTGTCCCTTATCCAGTGTTTGAGGGGATATTTGTTTAAAAATAGGAGTTGCATTCTCAGCCAAGATAAATTGGGCTCCCACACATTTAAGGTCAAGACTGTCCTTCAGTTTACCAACTTTGTCAGTTGGTAATTAAAAATTTTTAAAATTGGGATAGCAGAGCAGTGCTGGGGGCTGTTTTATCTCAGAGATCAGCTGCAGGTGATCATGGAATCAGGAATGGTTTGGGTTGGAAGGGACCTCCAAAATCATCTCATTCCAACCCCCTCCTTCCCCTAGCCCAGGTTGCTCCAAGCCTCGTCCAACCTGGCCAGGAACACTTCCAGGGATGGGGAAGCCACAGCTTCTCTGGGAATTCCATTCCAGCCCTTCCCCACCCTCCCAGGGAGGAATTTCTTCCCAATATCCTGTTGAAATCCACCCTCCCTCAGCTCAAAACCACCCCCTCCCTCGTCCTGTCCAACGCAGGACACATTTGATGTGCATTTAATGAGGAGCATTAACTCAACACAGGATTTTGCCAAATTCCAGGGCAGACCCTAAAGCTCCTCCAGCCCTAAATCCCACCACGGGCATCATGGATACGGCACATTTTGGGCTGCAAACCCTCCCATTTCACCCCTTGAAGGGTGACATTTGGGCACAGAGGGAAAATTAACCTTTTCCTGTGTTTTTTTCCCCCTGGCTGAGGGGCAGAGCCTCTAAATCCCAGGGAACAGCAGGGATTATATTCCTAATACTCTCAATCATTCAACCAAGGCACTTTTGCTGCACAAATTAACCAGGAATGTCTCGCCATGGATTTCTCTTCCAAACTGGGGGGGGTCCACCCGTGCAGCTTAAAGTCATTAAAAAGCAAATTCAGAATGACAAGCCCCTGATTTGGAAATTTCTTACAGAAAACAGGAATTTCCAGATCAAAACAAGGCCATTCAAAGCTGGGTGGAAAAATATATAAATACTCCTAGTAATTACTATAAAGATAAAAATATAAATAATATATATACTATAAAGACTTCCTAGTAGCATTATTTGAATGCTTTCATTTTATGATTAAAATTAGTTATTAGTTGCTAGCTATTAATGAATAGCTTGATTGTTGTTATGAGGTGTTAGATATTAATTAGTTTAATTTTATAAACATTACGAAAGGATGAACCTAATCCTGTTGAAATTCTTTTGGGTTTTACAAGACACACTAACAGGGGGCAGATATTTTGAGTTAAATCACGTTAAAGCTGCTGGTGGTGATGGAGAAGGAAATGTGTCCCCAAACGTGGGGATTTGAGCATCTTCTCTTCTCTAATCCCAAATATAAAGTTCCATCATTACAAATATGCTCAGTTTCTCACCTTATTTCCGGGCAAACTCCATGGAAAAGTTAATCTGATTTGTAGGTTCAGGGGTTGCCTAAACCAGCCTGATTTTGGGCCGTCTCTGACGGGGCTGTTCAGATTCTTTCTGTCCCACTCACCTGGGCCCATTCCTTTTGATCCTTCTTCCCATTCCTTTTGATCCTTCTTCCCATTCCTTTTGATCCCTCTCCCCTTGATCTCTCCTGGCTGATTATCTGCAGTTAAAAACCTTCCCTTGGATAACCCTGCAAGACTTTGTCTGTCCTGCTTCATCCCCGTCAGCATCAGTTTGTAACTCGCTATTTGACGGCTTCAAACTGACAGAGAGGAGGTTTGGGTTGGATGTTGGGAAGAAATTCTTCCCTATGAGGGCGGTGAGACCCTGGAATGGATTTCCCAGAGGATCCCTGGAAGTGTCCAAGGCCACTTTGGAGCAACCTGGTCTATGGAAGGTGTCCCTGCCCTTCGCCTCAGTGGCAAAAACAGCAATTCAAAAATAGACCTAAACCAAACCAAACAAAGCAAAAACACGTCCAAGGGTATTTAAATGATTAACAGGAGCTTTTCCAAGCAGATGTTTGACGCTTTGGAGTTTTTAAACAGGTTGCCATGGCTTTAGAAATAAATGGCTAGAGGGAAAGAGCAGAACTGCCTGAATTCCTGAAGGGAAAGAGCAGAACTGCTTGAATTCCTGCGGGATTTATGTTCACCCCTCTGGCCCTGTGCTGAGAGCAATTCCTCCCCTTTGGCAGCAGCCTCACCGCCAAAAAGGCTTCCAGCCTTGAGGTGAAGACCTCAGTGAGGAGATGGACCTGTTGGAGATGATCCAGGGAGAAGTAAAACCCATCAGGACCAGAAAATGTGGCCATGGAGGAAAGAGCAAATTCCTGAGGTTGTTTAGTCTTGGAAGGCAAAGACGTGAGGCTGAAAACGGGCCAAGGTTGGGCAGGTCACGATTCGGCACCAAAACCCACAAAAGGCTGAGAAATGGTGGGAGAAATCCATAAAGACAAGACTTTCATGGGAAAGCAGGATGGTCTGCACTCCACAAAGCCACAGGTAGCCAAAATTAGGGAGATGTTGTGGAAGAAAACAGCCTTTTTCTGGCTTATAATCATAGAATTTTGGAATGGTTTGGGTTGGAAGGGACCTTAAAGATCATCCAGTTCCACCCCCTGCCATGGGCAGGGACAACTCCCACTATCCCAGGTTGTTCCATGCCCCGTCCAACCTGGCCTTGGACACTTCCTGGGATGGAAGTTGGATGAAAAGTTTCACTTTCCCTGTGCAGCCACCAAGGGCCAGTGTCGGAGGGGGTACATGAGCCAGATGGACACTTTGGTCCGACTGGGAATGACTGTTCTCCCCTTCCCAAGCAGCAGGAGCCCCACAACTTCCCCAGGTACTCCTCTCTAATCAGTCCTACTGCTAAAAATAACTTCTGCTTATCCCTGCTCAAATCATTCCAGTAATTAATAGAAAATTAATTCAAGGCAGGCTGCGATGCCCCTGAGAGCAAACGACCTTGCTTTGTGCAGGGAAGACAAATTAGCCAAGGTCCATCCAATGTGATCCATCAAAATGGGAGGAACAGGCTGTCCCTGAACTCCTGCTTTTATTTATCCACACGGGTTTGTGTCCCACAGGGGAAGAACACCTTTCCTGCTCCCTCTATATCTACTCCCTGGCCAGCAATTATGTCATCCTTGATATTTTCTTGGAATTCTCGACATTTTCTGCAGTGGTTTCATCTTTGTATTGTTGTTGTTCGTCTCTAGAGGGTGTTCCTGCAGTTCTGTAAGTCTTGACCTGGTCTATGGAAATGTGGCTTGTGCGGTTCCATTCCTGTCCATCCCTCTATCCACCTGCCCATGGATCTGACTGGCCATCAGCCTGCCCAGGTCCAGCAAGGAGAAACTTCTCAAAGGTCTGGACATGCTCTCAGTTTTGTGAAAATTGGTCAGACTGAGGAGAAACACCAATATGGGTGGTCCCACCGAAGGGTCTCAGCTCCTCGGCCACTCTTAGAAGCAACATCCAGCTGGACAGCAGGAAATTCCATCCCCTGCTGATGCCTTTGGCTCAGCCAAAGAGGAAGGAATCACGGGAGGGAGCCCAAAGGCAGGAGACGATGCAGGAACAGGGAGGTGGGAGCTTGGAGGACTGAGGGTACAGGGGAAGGGGAAATTAAGATTCATAAGTTCAGAAAAATTTCAGGATTTTGGGTTGAGGATTCTCCCCCTCCACTCCGACCTTGTGAGATCCCACCTGGAGCTCTGTGTCCAGCTCTAAGCTCCACAACACCAGAAGGATGTGGAGATGTTGGAGTGAGTCCAGAGGAGGCCACAGAGATGCTCCAAGGGCTGGAGCTCCTCTGCTCTGGAGCCAGGCTGGGAGAGCTGGGGGTGTCCACATGGAGGAGAGAAGGTTCCAGCCTAACTGATTCTGGGATAAGCTGGACAACACCCCAAGCTCTTCTGACCAGATGTCCCCTGGGCACAACGTGGTCTGGCCAGATACAACAACCCAGCGGAGTCAGGTGAGCTCTTTGTTAGTGCCTGACACGGGAGGAAATTCAGAGTCAACGAATTAGAGTGCAATGATAATTATTTTCTAGTCTACATTGATTAATTTTATTATTTTAATGCTGCCAGGACAGGAAGGCAACACTTGGAGTTAGAAACAATTTTGTTCTCTCGGTGCTGTTCCCCAGAGAGCCTCCTGGCCAGGACTTAAAATAGGATATAAAGGCAGAATAAAGTCCTCTCTTAAGAGACATTATAAACACAAGATTTACCATGGAATCATGAAATGGTTTGGGTTGGAAGGGACCTTCAAGATCATTTGTTCCACCTTCTGCCATGGGCAGGGACACCTCCCACGAGCCCAGGTTGCTCCAAGCTCTGTCCAACCTGGCCTTGGACACTTCCAAGGATGGGGATCCACAACTTCTTTGGGCAACCTGTGCCAGGGCCTGCCCACCCTCCCAGGGAAGAATTCCTTCCTTCTATCCAATCTAAATCTCCCCTCTTTCAGCTTAAAGCCATTCCCCCTTCTCCTGTCGAATTAGCAACTTCATAATGACTTCAAGACAGTTGATTTTTCAAACTGATTTTCCAGCTAAGCAGTTGAAACAGGAGGAAATGACAGATATTAATCAGAATTGCCATTCTCTCTCCTGGTTTGTCCCACTCATCTTCTGCTGTCCCAAGCATTGGAGCATTTGATAAAGCAGCCAGGGAGAGGAAAAAAAATACAAAAAAAACCCCCAAAAAAACCACAAAAACCAAAACCAACCAACCAACCAACCAAACAAACAAAAAAAAAGACAAAAAAGACCAAAACTTTTTTAATGAAGTGGCTTTTGTAAGATTTTTGCCAATTCATCAAAACCAAAGTGCTTCACGACACGGCATCTCCGCGGCCCAATTAGTCTGTAATTAGTTACCACCGAGTGGAACAGTTCTGAGCAGAGGCACAAAGACAAGTGCAGCCTGAATTCCAGTCCCTGGGAATAGAGCAGCTGCTCAAGCAAGAGGAAACACAACCCAAAAAAGGCTGATCCTGTATCTTCCTGCATCTTAATTTCATGTCCTGGCCAGTGGAGACTCACCAGCCCAGCTTGATCTCGTTCTGTCTACCTGGATTTCATTCCCAAAATCCAGCCTGGACTTCAAATGGCTTTATTATTTTTGTCCAGATCATTCCTTGGTCCACAAAGTCCTATTTGCCAATACTTTGTCAACAAATTCAGAAGCCAGTCATGGAAGAGACCTGTCAAGTGGCTTTTTCCCCCTCAAGAAAATTCTTTCCCCTCGTGTAAGATCAGGAGCCCAAAGTTTCTTCCCTAAATTTTGTTAAAGAGGGCGAAGCACGACCACCCCGAGGTATTGACCTCAAACTAAGGGCAAAAAGGACAAAAAAGGAGATTTTATGAGCGCTGGGTGAAGGGCAGACAACTCAGGGGGACTACAGGGATGTCATGAGGTCATGCAAGGAGAAAATTAGAAGGTCCAAAGCCCTCCTAAGGTGGGAATCGTTCTTTTCTCATAGATAACAAGCGATAGGACAAGAGGAAACAGCCTCAAGTTGCACCAAGGGAGGTTTAATTTGGATATTAGGGAAAATGTCATCACCAAAAGGGTTTGTTAAGCTTTGGGACAGGCAGTCTGGGGCAGTGGTGGAGTCACCACCCCTGGAAAGATTTAAAAAACCATGTTGGATGTGGCACTTGGGGACATGTTTAATGGTGGCCTTGGCAGTGCTGGACTGAATGATCTTAGAGGGCTTTTCCAGCTCTCATGATTCCAAGATCCTTTGGGAAAGGAGGGACCATAAGTGGCCATGAGTTGATGCAGCCATGTCCACATGAGGAGCAGTGGGCTTGGTTTGTCCAGGGACCAGATCCAACCTTTTCTACTCCTGGAAGTGTCCAAGGCCATGTTGGACAGGGCTTGGAGCAACCTGGGATAGTGGAAGATGTCCCTGCTCATGGCAGGGAGGTGGAACTGGATGACCTTGAAGGTCCTTTCCAACCCAAACCACTCTGTGGTTCTTTGATCCCGTGGTTCCATCTGCAGCAGCAGGACTGGAAGTCTCAGGTTCTTCCCCCCCAGTATCCTGTGGGTTCCTGTAAGGGCCAGATAAATGAAATCATTTTCCTGATGGAAGGAAAAGGTCACAGAATAGGAGGCAGCAAAGGGGTTTGAGGGTCCCTGGTTTGAGATCTGGTGTTGCCCTGTTGCGTGAAGGGTCTGGAGCACAATTCCCATGGGGAGAGGCTGAGGGAGCTGGGGGGGCTCAGCCTGGACAGGAGGAGGCTCAGGGGACACCTCAGCACTCTCTGCAACCCCCTGACAGGAGGGGGGAGCCGGGGGGGGTTCGGGCTCTGCTCCCAGGACAGGGGGACACAGCCCTGAGCTGTGCCAGGGCAGGGTTAGGTTGGACATTGGAAGAAGTTCTTTCCAGGGAGAGGGATCAGCCCTTGGGATGGGCTGCCCAGGGAGGGGGTGGAGTCCCCGTCCCTGGGGGCGCTGAAGCAGAGCCTGGACTCGGTGCCATGGGCTGGGTGCCAAGGTGGGGTTGGGGCACGGCTTGGACTCGACCATCTCAGGGGTCTTTTCCAACCCAGCTGATTCTGGAATTCTGGGATCTCAGGAAAGTCACATTTTCTGCCTGTATTTCAACCCCCCCTTTGCAACATCTCTACAGGGGAAGCCGCAACTCCTGGAATGTGAGGGGGTCAGAGAGTGTTTTGTGAGGGCACAGCAAGCACAGAACCGCTTTGTGGTCAATCCCAGGCTGCTCTCCCCACTCTCCACCCCATTCCAAAGCGTAGGTGAAGGAAAATGCCCTCCTTTTTTTCCCAGCGAACAACTCCTGGAAGCGCGAGGCGTCGGCAGCCGGGGCTGGCAGGGATCCCGCACCTCGAGTCTCTCAGAAGCAGAAGAGCTCAGCAATTAGCAAAATAACCAAAAGAGAAATGTCAAATGCATTTCTGATGCTCTGAAGTCGCCGGGATTATTTAAACAAACTGTCTGCGCTGCTCCCACGCTCCGGGAGGGCTTCGTGCAATGTGGCAACAGCACCATCCTATGGAGATCTCCAACCCCTGCAGCCTCGGGATCCTCTCCGTGGAATCTTCGCTCCGCAGACAAGATTAGCGCCGTGCTGGGATTCATTTTGCAGCATTGCATTGATCTCATGGTTGTCAGCAAGAATGACGGGAGCGGGGTGAAGGTGAATTTTTTTTTCCTCCAGGGCTGGTCAGGCTGGCTCCCAAAATCAGAAATCCCGAATGGGAATAGCTGGATGTCCGGGTCTGTGCCTGGATGCTTGTGGGAATACTCAAGGTCAAACAGTGCTTTTTGCTTTGTTTAACCTTTCTGGAACCCCTGGTCGCACCTGTGAGCACCCACAGATCCCCAGAACTTCCCTGGTGACGCAGGAATCCCGAGCCATCAGAGGGAGAAGAGGCACAAAGAAAGGAAGGCACGAGCCAAAGGTCAATCAGCAGACCTTGAGAGAGATCCAGACACCTTTATCTTCCCAATATTCTATTCTGGAGTCTGGAAGATGCCTGAGGAATCCCAACCTTGTCTCCGTGTGCTCTGAAGCTTCTCTGAACAGCAAACTTGGATACAAATCCTTCTAGTCTGAGCTGGACCGTGATGTGGAGTGTTTTAAACATCTCCAGATGTAGCAGCTGGAGCTTCTCTTTGCTCCCAGGGAAGCCCTGGAGCTGCAGGAATCGTGTTTCCAGCTGCTGGACCAGCCTCATCCCTGTGCACAGGAGAGTGGAAAACACCTGGATGAGAAAGACCTTAGGATGAGGGAGGGGACAAGCTGTGGCCTTTTCACGGAATCACAGAATGGTTTGGGTGGGAAGGGACCTTGAAGATCACCCAGCCAAACCTCCTGCCGTGGGGGGTTTGCCTTCCCAGGATGTTCTGAAGCAGCTGTGTGGAGTTCCAATGGAATCTTACTGGATTTTCCACTCCTGGCTGGTGTTTGGTGCATGTCCAGTGAGCTGACGTTGTCCAAAAACCTACTCAGGCTGTGGGAATGTGAGAATGTCAGACAAGGGATTTTAGTGACCAATTTTAGGCTTGGAAATGGGAATTTCTAATGGCTGCACAAGCCACTTTGTTCCTGGGAACACAGCCTCAGGAACATCCAGCTGTCCCAAATCGGGATGGGTGGGGAATAAAGGAGGACAAGTCACTCAGTGGGAGTAAAGCCAATCCCATTAGGATGTGTGGAAGGAGGGAAGCGTGGATCCTAAATGAGGCATGGGATTGGATGGGCAGGAACACAGATGGAGAGATAAGGGATTAAAGAATTTAAAGAATTTAAAATTAGTAGATATATAGAGATGTTCACAGAGATGGATGGATGGATGGATGGACATGTAGGAGTCAGAAGGAGCCAGAGTAGCTGGTCCTGGATTCCCTTTTCTAACCCTGTACCTGATCACAGGCAGGTTTTGTTCCCCATGTGGCCAAAGGAAGCTGTAGAGAGACTTTTGGCAAGGGCCTGGAGTGACAGGACACAGGGAATGGCTTCAAACTGGAAGAGGCTACGTTTACATGGGATATCAGGAAGAAATTCTTCCCTGGGAGGGTGGGGAGGCCCTGGCACAGGTTGTCCAGAGAAGTTGTGGCTGCCTCATCCTTGTAAGTGTTCAAGGTCGGGTTGGATGGGACTTGGAGCAACCTGGGACAGTGGAAGGTGTCCCTGCCCATGGCAGGGGGTTGGAATGAGATGACCTTTAAGGTCCTTCCCAATCCAAACCATTCCATGTTTCTAAGATCTCTGACATCTTCCAGGCTTCCCTACAGCCTCTTCAGGTGACTTCACCAAGTGGTTGCCACAGCCCAGGAATTTGGAGCAACTTCCTTTTGCCTTTGGAGATCCCCAGTCCCCATCTGGACATCCCCATCTGGAGATGTCCAGATTTCCCTGGCATTTATTGCCCTTCTTATCCTCGGATTTCCAGCTCATTCCTGCACCTCAACACAGTCCATGACACCATTCTCTGTGCCATGATCCATCACCATCTTCCCAGCCTGACACCAGGGACAGAGCAGATAATCCACTCTTGTTTCCCTCCTTCCCAAACAGGGATCTCCAAACCTGTATCCATCAGGAATCTGCAGTGACAACATAAAATAGCTTAAAAAAAAACCCCAAAGAAAACCCAAACCCGAGTGATTTGTTGACATCAGTAAAATCCCACGGGAAATGGATTTTTTTTCCATGAAAGTAGAAGAATTGGGGATTTTATAACCTCGGGAAAATAAAAATGACGGGATACACACACAGTCCTATGGAGAACTGCCTGTTAATGGGTGTGGAATTCTAACGGGACACGTTTGCCATCTTCAGGAGTCGGGCAGGAACTGCACTTTCTAACCTTCCAAAAAACACTGAGAAGCAACAATTTCTCCAAGGATACAGGAATTTCTGGGATCTCCCACAGCAGGACTGGAGGACGGACAAGTCTTAGCTCGGAGTTTCTCTTTCACAGCTCCACAAGTTCTGGTCTTTGCTGGAAACCCTTTTTATGCTGAAAAATAACAAAAATAATAGTTCTAGGAGAGCTTGACTGGCAGAAAATCAAGCTGCTGAAGACGAAAAGAGCTCTCCAACTTCCTCACCCACGAGGTTTTTTTGAAGGAAAAAAGATATTTAATTCAAGGCCTGGATGGATTTGATGGGGAGGTTTTGTTTTGCCCTTGCCCTGTTCTTCCCTAATAAAGAATCAAACCCTACAGGGATGATCATAAGGGATTAAAAAGAGGAAAATAGCCTTAAATAGCCCTGAATGAGGAACACCAGTCTGAGAAAGTGTTGTCTTATCTTTAATCCATAAAATTGGCTGTAAATGAGGCGCTCTGCAAAAATGTGAGGAAGTAGAAGTCAACAGACACAGAAAGAAGGTGTTGGGCTGGTTTTTCAGGTGTTTTTTAGACAGGAGAGTCCAAGTGGAAGGACTTTAAGATCCCCACAGGGGAACTGGGAGTTGTAAAATCACGTCCAGCACCGGATTGTCCACTGGTGTAAATGAGGGCAGAAGTTTTAGTCCAGCTGACCCCCCATCAGCCATCCCACGGCTGCTGGTCGGGGACAACGATCCCCCAACAACCTGAAATTTGGGAGGTGTCCTGAGAGCTGAACTGCACTGGAGCGAGTCCCTGAAGGGAATTATTACAAAGCACTAATTCCTGAGATTTTGGGGGGGGAACAATTAAATTAAGCATTGAATTTAGAAAAAATAGCCTGTTTTCTTCTCCCCTGGCATGTCCTGAGAAGGCAATGGGAGGAATGGGAGAGGACTCGGGACAACCCACCGGAGCAAAGAGTCACTCGAGGCTGGAATGTGGCTCCACTCACCCTCTCTGTGACCAGAAGTGGCACTTTTGTGACAAGCCCGGGTTGTTGACAGTGCACGTGACGTGAGTCAAGTGTCAAGGACATGCCCGACCTGTGCCAGGCAGAGGGACGGGCACACAAAGGGATGGGTGTCACAGCGCAGCGAAACAGCTGAAAGTGTCACCGAAACCACCGGAAAGTCCCTCTGCTGCACACGTAAAAATGAGTCAAATTTAATAGCAATAATAAAAATTAATAAATTAATAAAAATTGATAAAAATAACAAACATTAATAAAAATAACGAAAATAAATTTAATAAAAATAAAATTAATAAACTTAGTGGAAATTTTAAAATAAAAATTTAAAGGCAAAATTAATAAAGTAATAAAAAGTGATAAATTTGAAAAATTAACAAAATAAGAAATTAATAAAATAAATGAAAATTAAAAATCAACAAAAATGACAAAATTAATAAATTAATAAAAATAAATTTGGGGGAATTAACAAAATAACAAATTAATAACGTTAAAAAAATTAAAAATCAGCAAAAGTAACAGAATTAATGACATTAATAAAAATATCACAATTAATAAAAATTACAAAATTAATAAAATTAATAAAAAATAAACGTCTACGAATTTAATAAAATTGATTAAAAATAATTAATTAATTATTAAAATTAATGATTTTGGGAGAGTATTATCAAAATAACAAAATTAATAACATTAATAAAAATTAAAAGTCAACATAACAATAGAATTAATAACATTAATAAAAATACCAAAATTAATAAAAATAACAAAATTGCTAAAATGAATAAAAATTAAATGTCAACAAAATTAACAAAATTAATAAAATAAAAAATTAACTAAATTAATAAAAATTAAGAATTGCCCACTGCTTTTTTACCAGAGAACGGACACTACATGGGAACGAGCACCTCGAAAAGCTCCCGGAACGCCCCGGCAATAGCCGATGAACTTTCCTTTCTCCGCATACCTCGCCACCACATACCTTGCTGTCACATGAGCGTCGCTCACACGCGCCGATAAAATAGCTGGAGCTGTTTCTCAAAAGAACTTTTTGTCCCCGGTTTAAACACAAAAGCCCCACTCAGGGCGGCCGTGGGGGTGGGAGAGCCTTGTTCCCCAGGCTGCGCCCGCAGCGCCGCTGGCCCGGGAGAAACAAACTCAGAAGGCCGTCCTTGTCCGCAAGAATTTGGGGCTTTTTCCACTCGCGCGAGGGGCCGAGGCGGGGAGGGGGTGCGAGGGCTGCGGGGGAGCTGCGAGAGGGGCAGGGAGGAGGGAGGAGAGGGGAGAGAGGCACCTCAGCACCAACCTCGGCCCCGCCGAGCCGACCCCTCCCTCCGGGCCGAGCGAGCGGGGAGCTCGGGTGCCCTCGAAGGATGATGCCCTGCTGGGCATGCCCCACCTGCGCCCGCCGAGGTATTTAAGGTGCCCCGCGCGGGATCAGCCCCTGCCCAGCTCCGATCCCACGATGAAGGTTCTCCCCGTGCTCCTGCTGGGAGCCCTCCTGTGCCTGCGCTCAGGTAAGGCGCCTGCCCCGCATCCCCAGCCGGGAGGAAAGGCTCGCGGTGGGCTTTGCAAAAGAAGGAGGGAGGGGGAATGTTTCCTCAGCCCGAGGAAATCTGCTTTTTGATGGGGAAAAAGAAAAATGTGTAGTCCCACCTCGGCCGTGGGGCCATCCTAGAGCAGCTTCCAGGAGGGATAAATCCTCCACAAAACTGAATTAATTGAAGTCCAAGTTGTGTTAAACCAGATCGTATCATTACGAAGGGAAGGGAGGGGGTTAAGAGGGGCGGGAGGATTATTCTTCTGCTCCCCAGGCTTTCCAAAGTGCAACGTTTCTGCGAAGGTGAGTTTCCTTCCAACTTCTTTTCTTTCTGCCTCTTGGTTTCAAAAGCCCCCTCTGATGCTGCTGGTCAGGATTTTAGCAGGACAGGAAAAAGGAGGGTATCCCTGTGTGTTATTTGATAGACAGGATGGGTGGGATTTGGCCACTGTCAGGGGATAAAAAGGGATTTAAAAGAGATTTTTCTTATTGTCAGAGAGGAGGAGAAGCAGTTTTGAACAGAAATGTTCCTCGGTCAGCAGAGGATGCTGAAGGAATAAGCTGAGAAGGGTCTTGCAGAAATTCTCCTCTTCCAGCTTCCATCAGAGTGCTCAAAATCTGACTTTCAATGCATCAAAAGTCACCTCAACGTGAGAAGAAAGTGCAGCACTCCGAGAAACTGGGGGTTGGCTCCTTATTTCTGTGTCAGTCATTTACCCCAGAACGGCTCGGTCAGAGGTGCCTCAAACCCCTTCTTGTTCCTGCCCTGAAAAACCCTGATTTCTTACCAAGGCTTTTCTGTAAATACTGGAAATCCTCTTCCTAAATTAGGATTTTTAGTGATTTGGGGGATTCACAATACAAGTGAGGTGGTCATGGGGCTGAAGTCCATATATATATCTATATATAAAAATTTCATATTTGTAAAGTCCATATATATACAGTCCATATATATATCTATAAATTCCATAAAGTCTGCATATATAAAGTCCATATATATATAAATTCCATAATTATAAAGTCATATATATATATAAAGTCCATATCTATAAAGTCCACATATATATATAAAGTCCATATATATATGTAAAGTTCATATATCTATATAAAGTCCATAAATCTATATTAAAATACAGATATTTTATCCTTATATAGTCCATATATATATATATAAAATCCATATACATATATTTTAAAACTCCATGTATAAAAAGTCCATATATATAAAACCCATATGTATATATATATATATATTAACTCTCACACTTGCAAGGCTCCAGTGCCACCCTGGGGCACGAGGAGATAATAAGAACAAGTAATTCCACCTCGATTTGGTGGGGGGGAACTGTGAGCTGCCTTTGCCACAAGTTGGTCAAAGTGAGAAACAGGTTGAAAGGGATCTTTCAGATGATCTTGAAGGTCCATTCCAACTCAGACCATTCTCTTCAAGCCCAGCTTTAGCTCTGGTCTCTCTTTGCTCCCTCCCTGCCCTGCCCACATCTGAAACATCTTCAGCACCTGCCAAACATGACTCTCACCTCAGGCAGGTGTGTTATTCTCCACCAAAAAAAAAAAAAAAATGGAAAAAGCCATTTTTTTTTCCCAAAGCAGAGGTGTCGTCATCCCTTGAGGATCCATAGGAATGGTCCTGTTTCCCTGTGGGTTCCCTGGAAAACCTCAGATGAGCCATGAGAAGCGTAGAATAATTTCCTCCCCTCCGGTTCCGTGTCCTGCTCCGGTGTCCTCAGCACAGGAAGGTCCTGTTGGAGCAAGTCCAGAGGAGGCCACGGAGATGCTCCAAGGGCTGGAGCCCCTCTGCTCTGGAGCCAGGCTGGGAGAGCTGGGAATGGCCAGCCTGGAGAAGGGAAACTCCAGGGAGACCTGAGAGCCCCGTGCAGGGCCTGAAGGGGCTCCAGGAGAGCTGGAGACAACTTTTTTAGGAGAGTCTGTTGCAGTAGGACAAGGATTAATTGTTTAAAACTAAAAGAAGGTCGATTCAGGTCTCTTCTAATGAGGACATTTTTTATCATGAGGGAGATAAAACACCGGATCAGGTTGCTCAGAGATGCCCAGATCCCTCCATCCCTTGAGATATTCCAGGATGAGCAACCTGGTCTAGTGGAAGGTGTCCCTGCCCACGGCACGGTTGGAACTGGACGACCTTGAAGGTCCCTTCCAACCCAAACTTCTCCTGTCATTCTACAGTTTTATGATTCCAGTATTTGACTTCTGACTCCTCTCGGTCTCTTGCAGGCTCCTCTCTGCAGTGTTACAGCTGCAAGTCCCAGCTCAGCAACTCCAAGTGTCTGAGCAAGATGACCTGCAGTGACAAGGACACATCTTGCAAGACTGATGTGATCAGTAAGGAAAAGAGAGGGAGAGGGGGGAGGGATGTCCCAGCTGGAATTTGGGAGCCAAACTTGCCCCCAGCCTCAGGTGTCCATTCCAACCTCACCTAGTCCAGATACACCAGGTGGGGGATCAGGGATCAAAGCTCAGAGTGCAAATGTCCCTCACCTGTTACAAAATCAGGTTTAATTCTCTTTCCTAACACCCAAAATCATTTCCTTACGAGGGCAATAATCAAGTTTATGGCTTTGAAATATCTGCAAGCACGGATTAAAATGTGAGGGGCTGAGTCTGGTGAAACCCCTGTTGTTGAGAGCTGATTTTAGGTGATTTCAAGGAAATGGAGAGAATTTCTCCTGCATCCAGCTCTGAATGGAGCCATCTGTGTGTCTTTAGGATTTTATTCTCCCATTCCCGAGCTGGTTTGCCCTCGTCAGATCTGTGGTGACAGCTCAGCTGCTCTTAGACCCAGGGACATCAACGAGATGTTCAAACTCCTCCCTGTCAGGCAGTGGATGTAACACCCCCACTAGGAATTATCCTGGTGGGAAATGGGCAAATCCATGACATTCCCAGGCAGGAGAACCAACACGCCGTATAACACACTTGGTTCTATGTATAGCCTATGGCAAAAAGCTGGTGCCTGGAATAGATTGCACAGGATCAAGGGATCTCACAGAGATCAAAATCTGCTGGAAAACAGCAGAAACTGGCCAAAAAATTGGGCTGTGCCTCTCAAAGCCAAATCAAACAACAAACTCTGCCATCTGAAGTGGGCACAGATGGGTTTCCTGGGTGTTGAAAGGCTGCTGAAAGAAAGATGTGTGGGATAGGGATTAACAATGACAGAGGGCAGGGTTAGGTGGGACATTGGGAAGAAATTCTCAATATAAGGGTGGGGAGGTGCTGGAATAGAATTCCCAGAGAAGCTGTGGCTACCCCATCCCTGGAAGTGTCCAAGGTCAGGTTGGACGGAGCTTGGAGAAACCTTTGCTAGTGGAAGGTGTCCCTGCCCACGACAGGAGTTTGGAATATGATCTTTCAGGTCCCTCCCAACCCAAACCATTCTGGGATTCTCTGACTTTGCTCCCAAGAAATGAGCTCGGATCAGAATTATCCCTCAGTTCCAAGAGGCTTGGCTCGCACTGAGCCCTCGTGCTGATGCTCCTGCTTTCCTCCCAGGGGTCGTGGGGCTCTTCAGCATCATCAGCAAGGGCTGTGACTCATCCTGTGAAAGCTCCTACCAGGACTTCAACGTGGGCAACAGGAACGTCTCCTGCTGCAGCAGCGACCTCTGCAACGCCAACGCCGCGGGCTCCGTCAGGTCCAGCTATGGGATGGCAGGAGGGGTAGCAGCTGGCCTGCTCTGCCTCTTCCTGAACAACAAGCTGTGAGGAGCCAGGAGGCCTCCCACGAGCGCGGGAAGTCTCGGAGCGCCCGTCCAACGCCGGGAATTGTAAACAGGAGCGCCGCGGTGCGTTGGGCCGCCCAGCACCCTCGGAGCTGATGGCTCTCTCTGCCAGATGACGGCTCCTCCTTCACCTTCGTTGCAAAGCTGTAGCGCTGCCGGCTCAGAAAACGCGTGCTCACACTGCCTGCAAAGCACCTAAAATAAACTTGTTTCCGAATCAAGTGTCAGAGTGTTGCCTGTTCATCGCTCAGCCCCCCGTTTCTGCCCCAGCAGCGACCGCAGGCGGGTTGTGTTGCGTGTCTGCTTCAGCCTTGGTCCTCGCTGGGTAACGTGAGCTGATCTCCTGGTATGGGCAGGAATCCCACCTAGAGGATGAGGGAGAGGCTGGGGAGGTGTCTGCCTGGGCTTCAGCAAAGCCTTTGGTGCTGTTTTCCACGGCATTCTCCTGGGAATGGCTTGGACAAGGTGGACTCTCGGCTGGGTTAAGGACTGGCTGGCTGGAGGCCCAGAGAGTGGTGGGGAGGGAATGGTGCCACATCCAGCTGGTGGCTGGTCACTGGTGGAGAGAACCAGGGACAGGATGAGAGGAAATGTCAAACTGCACCAGGGGAGGGTCAGGTGGGACATCAGCAGGAATTTCTTCACGGAAAGGGTGGTCAGGCATTGGCAGGGGCTGCCCAGGGAGGTTTGGAGTCCCCATCCCTGGAGGTGTCCAAGGAAGGACTGGCCATGGCACTCAGTGCTCTGGGCTGGTTGACAAGGTGGGGACGGGTCACAGGGTGGACTCGATGGTCTTGGAAGTCTTTTCCAACCTCAGTGATTCTGGGATTCTTTAGGTTCTGAGAGGTTCCCAGGCAGAGCAGAAAAGAGGTGGCAGCTGCTCCTCCAAAGCTCGAGGGGCTCTGGCTGACGACAAACTCTGCAGAGCACGTCCCCCAGGCAAACCTGTGCAGAGCCATCACACCTGAACGGGGACTTGATGTGACCCAGAGACTCTGGGACCCTGCACCGTGTGAGGCAACAGCAGAGCTCACCTTCCCTGCCACAGCTTCCCACGTGTTCCCCGGGTGAGACACAGTCAGAGAGGGATGGGGAGGAGGCAAGTTTGGGGAAAACACGGAGGGAAACAAGAGTGGGGGATTTAGGGAAAAGCGTGGAGCTGACTCCTCTCCTCCTGAGGTGCCCTCAGGACAGGATTAGGAGTGCTGAGCAGGAGGGTGAGACTGGTGTTTCCAGCAGATTTGTTGAGGTCATGAGATACCCACACAATCCTTTATTCCCTTCCCTATAATAGGCATTTTCCTCCTTCACCCATGATAATGTCTTTAGGCTGAAAGAAGGTAGATTTAGATTGGATGTAACAAAGGAATTCTTCCCTGGGAAGGTGGGCAGGCCCTGGCACAGGTTGCCCAGAGAAGCTGTGGCTGCCCCTGGATCCCTGGAAGTGTCTAAAGCCAGGCTGGACAGGGCTTGGAGCAACCTGGGCTAGTGGGAGGTGTCCCTGCCCAAGTGGCAGGGATGATTTTAAGATGATTTTAAGTTTCCTTCCAACCCAGACCATCCTGTGACTCCAGAATTCCATGATCTTTCCCCACTCCCGGGACTCCTTGTTTGTCTGTCTCTACCTGTCACGTGCAGATTCCGTTCACATCTGATGAAGAAGTGGCTTAGAACAACCTCTGGCACTGATACAAACATCGTGTTTTGCCCACTTTTCCTGGTGCAAGGAATGTGCCAACACTCCAGTTTCAAATATGTGGAAAACCACTTCAAGCCCTCTTGGCTCCTGGTACCAGTGAGGTGTCTGAGAGCAAGGCAAACTCCGTAAGTTTATTTTCTCTCATATACTCTTATCCTTTGACAAAAGCAGCAGGGAAAGCACACAAAGACCTGAAAGAAACTCTCAATTAGGTTTTCTGAGCAAAACAAATGGGAAGAGACCTGAGAAACAAGGCAGAAAACATTCTGGTCAAGGCCAGTGCATCAAAAGGGTTTCCTTACAAAATAAAACAAACAAAGGCAAGGAAGAGTGTGGAGATGGATCTGGGTGGGAGCAACAAGAGCCATGAAGTGAAGGAGCTGGGAAGTCAGGGCAGCACTGGGAGGAGGATTAAAAGGAGAGGGAGATTGGCCAAGAGGCCCATTTTCCTCCCTCGCACCTTAAGAACTATTGGGACTTCAAAGGGTGTGCAGAGTCATCTTTAAATAAAAAGAATCATCCCCCTGGTGGAGATGAGTCACCTGGGGGACCCAAACACCACGGGACAAGGGCCAGCATCCCATTTGGGATGCAGGCAGTGGGGTGGCAGAAGGTAATGACGCTGTCTGCTGTTGTGAAAGAGGAAAGTACAGTAAATCCTTGGGATGCAGGGCATTAACAAGCTGCTAATTGTAGGAAGCAGGGAAGGGGTTTCCCCTGAAGGAAAACCCGGGATGAACCACCCTGTTTATAGGAGTCACATCTGGTTATTGGTGGTAAGAGGATACGGGATGATTTATTCCAGTTTTTCCAACCCTCCTGAGTCAGAGCACTGAAAAGGGGCTCATCCAGCTGCACATCTCCCAGCCAGGCTGTTCTCTGCGTGGATGACCAGCTCCATGAACTCCCCATTCCAGGGAATCACCTCCTTGCACTGTTGAAACAATTCCCAGGCAGTCAGGCCTGCCCACGTCCAGTGGCCCTTTTCCCAACAAGGAATTTGGCTCCAATGGTCCTTTCTGGAGCCTGGGAGTTAAATGCCAAAGCATGTCAGCCAGAGCCAGAGCCACTGGAGTCCCCAGGGATGTTGGATGAGCTTCTCCCAGCTTCTGGAGAGGTCAAACACATCCATGGAATCATAAAATGATTTGGGTCAGGAAGGACCTTAAAGGTCATCCAGTTCCAACCCCCTGTCGTGGGCAGGGACACCTTCCACTTCCAGGCTGCCCAGAGCCCCATCCAACCCGGCCTTGGACACTTCCAGGGATGGGAATTTGGGGGATTCATCCCCAAATATAAGGCAGGTGAGCAGGAACGGGGGCTGCTCGGCTCTGCTTTAGCTGGGGTTTGACCTGTGGTGGTTGACACCTGATGTCTACACCCTTAGAGGCTGAAGGGGTGATTCCTCCTCCCAGTTTCTTCTCTGGACATACCCTGGAAGGAGTCCAGGATTGACCACTGAGTGATTCTCCCTTGGGATTATGTAATTGGAGTTTTCATGTGCTGGAGACAAGTAGGATGGGATGGAAGACCTCTCCTATGAGGAAAGGCTGAGAGTTGGAGCTGATCAGCCTGGAGAAGAGAAGGCTCTGGGGAGACCTTATTGTGGCCTTTCAGTACCTTAAGGGGCTCCAAGAGAGCTGAAGAGGGACTTTGGACAAGGGCCTGGAGGGACAGGACCAGGGGGAATGGCTTCACACTGACACAGGACAGGTTTAAACTGGACACTGGACCTGGCACAGGTTGCTCAGAGAAGCTGTGCCTGCCCCAACCAGGACAGGTTGGAGCAACCTGGGCTAGTGGAAGGTGTCCCTGCCCATGGCAGGGGGTGGGAACTGGATGGTCTTTAAGGTCCCTTCCAACCCAAACCATTCCGTGGTTCTATAGCTGTGGGTCCCTTCCAACTCCTCATATTCTGGTTAAAAGGGTTAGAGAAGAACCCTTCTCCCATTGGGAGAAGTCCTGACTGGGACAGACACAGCCAAGAACAGGGCAGGAAACCCCCCTGACTGGTGGAACCCCCTGGCACAGCTCTGGAAGGAGCACAAACCCTCTCTCTCCATCCAGGTCAGCGACAGAACAGCCTCCAAAACAACGCTCTAAATTCAGGGAAGGGTTAGGAGGTGCTGAACTGGGGTGGATCAGTGACTCAGCCGTGGATCAGAACCTGGGCTGGGCCAGGGCAGAACCAGGAAGAGGTTGGGATGTTTGCCCAAGAGCTGTGACTGCACCGTGTCCCCTCCTGCCTTGTAAACCCCTGACAAACATCAGCAGGACTCGGTGGCTCCTGCTCTGATCTGCACCCTCTGTCAGGTCCCTGGCACCACACAGCACTGCAAGCCCTGGCTGAAGGACAATTCACTTTTTGAGTGATGAAAAACCAGTCCTAAGGACTGTTTTTTTTTTCATGACACACAAGCACAAAACATTTATCTGACAGAGAAATCTCCGGGTGGTTTTTTGCCCGATTTCCTTCTTGTGCAGTTTCATAAGTTTTTTCTGTCTTTTCCACACCTTTAAAAGGCCTAAAGTTGAGGGCAGGGTCTTGAAACAACTCGGTTTCCAACGTATGCAAGAGATTTCTATTCCTCCAGCATCAAACCACAGTGCATTTATTAAAATAATAAACAGTTGGACAATAAAATGGTTTCTTCTTCTTTTCCCAAGGGCAGCAGCTGCACTTTTCCAAAAGCTGATGTTTCCTTATGGATTGAATGTTGTGATACACTATTCCTAAACGTACAAAAGGAGAGATGTGGATTAGATGTTGGGAATAAATCCTTCCCTGGGAGGGTGGTGAGGGGCTGGAATGGAATTCTCAGGGAAGCTGTGGCTGCCCCATCCCTGGAAGTGTCCAAGGCCAGGTTGGACAGGGCTTGGAGCAACCTGGGATAGTGGAAGGGGTCCCTGCCCATGGCAATAGGTCTGGAACTAAATGAGATTCTAAGGTTTCATTGGGAGCATTAATTAGTGCTCATCATCTCTGTGGAGGTAATGAAGGAGAGGCCTTACAGCACTTCCTACAGCACATCAGAAGTTACATCCAGTACCTGAAAAACATGTCCAAGTTCCTCTGAAATCACCCCAATTTGCAGCAGCTGATGAAAAACTGGCTCTAAAACAGTCTGAGGGGTGGGGAGGCCACATGAGCTGACATTTGAGGGCCAGCAATTACTCTCTGTGCTCCACATTTCCCTTGTGGCCTGGGGCAAGTCACACCGTGTTTCCATTCCTCTGCCTTGTACAGATGTTATCGGGCCCAAGCCATTGACAGATGCTCAGATAGTGGCTTTAATGGGGCCAGGGGAGAGAATTAGGCTAAAAATAAGCTTGCAGGGAGTCACCTGGCACAACAGAGCCCGGGGAAGGGTTATCTGCTCCCAACCCACCCTGCACAGCCGCATTCCTGCTCTCCTTCGTGCACACGTTGTTGTGCAACGAGGATATTTTTGGGGGGCCAAACGGAGCAGAAAGAGAGGCTGCTGTCTGCTCTGCTCTGCTTGCTGCTAAGCCACCAAGAACAATTAAAATACCTGCCCTCTGCAGAACATGCCTTAATTAATTGGAGCTGCCACTCAGCCGGGTCGAGGCTGATGGAGCCGAGTCCATCCGGTGGCGTCTTGACTAATCCCACTGCCGTTGTCACTTGAGAGATCTGTGTCAGGATCCCTTGAAAACTCATTCCTGGCCCTACCTTGAGCTCTCTTCAGGCCTTTTCAAGCTCGGCCACAGGACTCGCAAACCAGGAGCTGCACCCCGGGCTGCTCTGCTGATGCTCTCGACACACAGATTCCATCTCAGCCCCCACCTCTTCCCTGTGTGACTTCCCTGATTTGTCACCCCCAAGCCCATTTTATGGGGGACATCATCATCAGATCATTAAAAAGCTCTTGCAATGTGCCTGTTACCAGCATTTGCACACACAGGACGTTTTCACCACCGACACTGGAATGACCTCTGTGCCCGGAACACTGAAATAGTTTCCTGGGTATGAGTTCACCTCTGCCCGTGTTTCCACGTGGGAAGAAGACCTAAAGACCCAGCCCTGGACCCTCTCAGAGCTCTGCTGGTGGCCCTCCATGCCTGGGCTGGTTCCCCCACCTGCCCTGCAGCAGAGGTGGCAGGGATGGGGCTGAGCCAGGAGAGGAAACCATTTTGCTCCTTCCTCTCTTCTCGTTCCCGGCCTGGAGGGATTTTTTGTGGAACGAGGACTTCGCCCAGGGCAGGTGAGGGAAAGTGGAGGGACGGACTGGTTTTCTCACCGGGGGTCACTGCACACGGAATCATTTGCAGGGACACACCTGGGCGGTGCCACACTCAGGTGCCAAACCAGTTTTGTTTTCTGCTGTGGATTTACATTCAGCAGCATCCTTTAAACTTGTTTTCTGCCATATAGCAAAAACAACATGTTTGTCAGACAAATTCAAGAAAAAACAACGTAACTTCTGCCTGTAACATCCAATATTTCTGCAGCGAAAAGCAGGGTGTTCATCCTGCTATCTATATTTTATTTTTTTTTACACCTGTTCAACTGTCACATTTAAAAAAAGAGGGGAAGGCGTGGCCGAAGTTTCGGAAAGGCAGTTGAGACGTGAGGATTTGAACACACCTGAGCTGTCCTGTTCCTCTGCACGCAAAAGGAACCTCACAAAAATAAAGTCCTGGCCTCAGATTTTGATTATTTAATCAAATGGGGATATTTCAAGGAAAACTATTAAGAAAACAACCCCCTCCACTCTTTCTCCTGCAGCTTGTAGGGGCAGGGAACGGGAATTCTTTGTCAAGAGGCCTTTGCAGTCGCTGCTCTTTGGCCTGGCTCCAGTTGCCTCGTGGCGAAATGACAGAGCATTCACCAGCACTTCTCACACCCATGAACCACCAAGGACAGCTGTTTGCCTGCCCTCCCTCCCTAATCCCATCCAATTCATTTATTGCCTTTGACGTTTCTGCAGCGAGTGTCCTGTTATCAGGTGCTCGAGCGCAGCAGCCCTGCCCTGATCCTCCTCATCCACCTGGTGTCTTCCAGAGGGAAGTGAGGAATACGAGCCTTGTTTCTATCAGGAGCTGCTCCTCAGCCTGGAATCTCTTCGAGGAGGGACGTCTTGAGGAGCTGCCACTGACACAAAAACATCGAGAGGGGACAATTCAGACACAGAGAAAACAGAGGTATTTTTGTGTCTCGCCGCCGTTCCCTCCCAGCACTCCAAATGACCTCTGAGGACAAGCACAAAAATCCTCTGTTAATCCTCATATCTCCTGTTCCTTCCTCGTCCACCCAACGCCCACACCCATCACGAGCAACAAACCCAAATTTTATTCACGCCGATGCTTATTTGCTGAGGGCTGGAGAGCACACGGGGAGCTGCTGATGGAAGAGCTGCTGCCCCGGGAAATCTCTGCTGTCAAAAAATCCTCTTCAGCCTCATTTCCACACGAAGCTTAACAAAATGTTTGAGTCTGTGCTAAAAACAAACCCAAAGCCAACACAGAAATTCTTGCAGGGCTTTTGTCGGTGGCACCTGTACCCAAAAGAGTCAAGAATTCCCTGATGTTTGGATTGCCAGAAGAAATTCAAATAACAGTCATATCCTGCACCTCTGCCAAAATATACTGTCCCCTTGTGATGCTCTTTTAACATTATTTTAAGTGTTTTCAGGCCCATTTTGGGCTAAATCAAGCCCAGGTGACCAGGCAGCACATGACAATACCTGGTAGGATCCTCCTCAGCAGGCACTGGAGTTGGGAAGTGCCCACACCCTCCTCAGAAATGCTGTGTGGGTAAAGGATGAAAAAACCATTTTCTTTAAAATAAAATTTAAAAAAATAAGAAAAAAGGAAGTACTTTTCTCCCCTTGTAGAAATGGCAGCAGCAAGTTCCAGGCCCACAGGTGACAGTTCCAGGTCAGCAGACACTTCTGGGCACTGGAGGGGTTGGTCATCCCTTCTGCCACCAGCAGGGGTTAGGCTCAAGGGATCTCCCAAACAATTCCCTGGGATGGCAGAGGAGATGTCACAAGAGCATTCCCGGGAGGCAGTTTGGAAGGAAATAGTCTATTCGGGCAGGAAAATGAATATTAGACCATTTCTCCTTAGTCCACTTCAGTGCCAGACTCTGGCAGTGGCAGGGAGTTGGAATGAAATGGTCTTGAAGGTCCCTTTCTTTCCAAACCATTCTGTGATTTAATTTTTTTTCAGAGGCTCTGCAATATCAGTTTTAAATGACAAACACCACCTGTAGTTGAAATCTGCAGCAAAAGGCTGAAGAAGAGGAGGAGGAAGAGGTGGAATGATGCTCTCCTCGAGCTGTGGGATTGCTGGGATGGGAGAAATCTGAGTAATTCGGTGAAGAAAACCCCTTTTCCAAATGGATCCAGGAGTTCTCAGACTGAATAATTCCCCTTTTTTAATCTCTCCAAACCTTGGGTGAAGTGCCTTCAGCCAGTCACCCCTTCAAGCCCAATCAAGGGCTGCAAAATGGTCCAGCTGGTTTGGATTTTTTTTGTCCATCCTCAGTTCCAGAGCTGCCCATCCATATTCCCCACGTTCAGCAGGAATACTGAACATCCAGGTTGGAAGAGCTTGTTTGCCTGTAAAAGTGGACTTCCAAAGCTGTGTTAATTGGGAAGAGAAAGGCTGGTGACACTTTATCCCCTTCTTGTCTGATAATCACATTCTGGAGAAAGGTCTCATTCCCAGAGGCCTTTTTGTAAAGTGGGAAAGATGCCAAGAAGGGAAACAGAGGACCTGGAGCCTGGGATGGAGGTTTATTCCCCAGAATCGGAGCAGAATGGAATTAATGATTAACAGGATGGAATTTCACAAGTGCAAATGCCACGTTCTGCACCTACGATGGAGGATAAACCGGGAGAAGATCGAGTGGAGAGCAGAAAGGCATCTGAAAGCAGCTCAGCAGTGTGTCCGTGGCAGCCAAGAGGACAAACCACATCCTGGGGGATTACCAGACAGATGACCTGGGCCCCACCACTTAAGAAGGGTGGGAATGTCCTTGAATGTGTCCATGTGAGGGCAGTAAATTTGGTGGAGACAGAGGGAACTTCCTCGCAGCTCCCTGAGGGATGTGCTGAGCTCTTCTCCCAGGAAAGGTTCAAAGCTGCACCAGGGGAGGTTCAGATTCGACATCAGGGAGCATTTCTTTGCCAAGAGGGTCAACAAACACTGGAACAGCCTTCCTGGACAGGTGGTCAATGCTCCAGGTCTTCAGAACTCGCTTTAAGTTTTGGTCAGTCCTGAACCGCTCAGGCACTTGGACTAGATGGTCCTTGTAGGACCCTTCCGACCGAAATCTCCATTCTATTCTATTCCTTCTAATCCAGTTGAATTTATTCTGACCTAATCTGTCCTATGCAGAACATCTGGCTCCTTCCCTGCACATATTTCACCACACTTCCCACAAAAAAACCCCAAAAAATGACAAAGGGCGGAGCGAAAACGGACAAGGAAGCAAAACTACAACTCTGTGTGGACACATCGAGGTAAATTCCCTTCCATCATCACCCTGGTGATTCACCACGAAATCAAAACCAGGGGACACCTTTTGCATCACAGAAATTCCATTGAATCCTTCTGCTTCCGTGGTTCTGGCTTCGGGATTAAGATGTTGACGTGAACAAGCCCAAAGTCCTCAGGCTACAGGAGGACATCCAGCTGCCTCTTTCCTCTGGAACGGTGGGATAAGGAGCAGGCACCATCCCGAAGAAAATCAGGGATGCAGGAGGCAGTGACACTTTCTGAAGATGGTTGGATGTGTTCTGAAGGAGGGATGTGTCGATCTGCCTCAAAGTTGTAGTAGGATTGTCTGTCCAAGAGGAGCCCAAGAGGAGAAGGGTCTCATCTACATCATCAGTATCACAGAATTACAGGATGGTTTGGGTTGGAAGGGACCTGAAAGATCATCCCATTCCACCCCCTGCCATGGGCAGGGACACCTTCCACTAGCCCAGGTTGCTCCAAGCCCTGTCCAACCTGGCCTTGG
>JAYRBT010000082.1:150561053-150585573 GCA_036023395.1 Myiotriccus ornatus
GGGTGGGGAGGGGCTGGGCTGGAATTCCCAGAGAAGCTGTGGCTGCCCCTGGATCCCTGGAAGTGTTCCAGGCCAGGTTGGACAGGGCTTGGAGCAACCTGGGATAGTGGGAGGTGTCCCAGCCCGTGGCAGGGAGGTTGGAAGGAGATGATCTTTTATTTCCATCATTTATTTCCATTTTCCATTCCAACCCAAACCATTCCATGATTCTGTGATGGGAAAGCAGGAATTCTCCCACTTTGGACCCGTTTGCTGGTGTGTCACACCCCGAGATGATCAGCACAGCCTCGGGATACCGGTGAGAAACATCTGCAGAGCCAACTGGAAGAGGAACGCCGGGAACAGCCCTTGTTCCTTAGCTTCCAGAAACAATTCCAGGCATTTGGCACTAACACATCTCTTAACAGGGCTCACCTGGAAATGTGGACCTGGAGGAAGGAAGCAGCTCTGGAGCCTCTGTGTCAAAACATTAATGAGTCCCCCTCTTGGATTTGGAGATGTTGGGATCATTTTCCTGGACTTTGTGAACACCTGGAATGTGGGAAAGCCCGTCCTGGGCCTGTCCAGAGACAGGCAGATCCTCGGAGAGTGTCAGGAGCAATGTGAGAAGAATTTTTGGGAATTCCAGGCAGGAGGGAGGTGCAGCCTCTGATGGGGGAGTGAGTTTCTTCTGTGACCCCCCCTGCTGTGCAATGTCCTGCAGTTCCCAAAATATTCCCTGTGCCCTCCCAGCCCCAAAACCTTTTAAAGTCAGGCTGCAAAATGAGGATTGCAAGGAAGGAGGGCAGTGGAGGAGACCCTTTCCCAGGAATTGTCCAGGCTGGGTTTATCCAGAGGAAAGGAAAGATATTTTTGTGTCTTTGTTTCAAGAAACTTGTTTCTGGTTGTTCCTAAGAAACCTCTGAGCCCATCACAATTATTCTGTGTTTGTCTCACATTCCTCAGGGAACATAATCCCTTTCCCCATGGGATCCAACCAGGCTATCAAAAATTATATATATATATAGTTATATAATTATATATATAATGTATAATTATACAATATACAATATGTAATATATAATATATAGTATAGCATATAAATAACATATAACATATAAATAATAAAATACATAAAAATATATTAACCCATTAATACATTTAGGTCAATAATAAATAATATAATAATATTTAATATATAATAGATAATATACATGTTGTATATAAAATATATTAATATATACTATAAATAAAATAATATATCACAATATATTATTATCTATATTAAATACATTACATGTATTAAGTATATGTCATATATAATATATACTATAAATCTAATATATAATATATATTTTTATGATATATAATATAGACATAATTAACGATATGATGAATTAATGATTAATGAATAAATAATATTATATAAAGTCTATAAAATATACATTATAATATATACTATATACTGGAGAATGCATATAAAACATATAATAATATATATAATATCAATAAAAACCCCAATAGAATAATAAAAATAAGCCCAAATTCTCATGTTCCATCCTTCCAAAGCACCGTGAACGTCCCTGGGTTGGGACAGTGGGGGGGTCTCCAGAGCTCCCTGTCTGCGTGTCCCCGTGTCTGTGTGTCCCCGTGTCCGTGTGTCCCTCTGTGTGTCCCCGTGTCCGTGTGTCCCTGTGTGTCCCCGTGTCTGTGTCCCCGTGTCCGTGTGTCTGTGTGTCCCCATGTCTGTGTGTCCCTGTGTGTCCCTGTGTCCATGTCCCCCTGTGTCCGTGTGTCCCCGTGTCCGTGTGTCCCCGTGTCCGTGTGTCCCCATGTCTGTGTGTCCCCGTGTCCGTGTGTCCCCCCGTGTCTGTGTCCCCGTGTCCCTCTGCCCACAGGCAGGAGCGGGCTTGGAGCAATCCCTGCCAACCCCGGGAGTGCAGCCAGAGGAGCAGCTGCCCCCGGACACCCCCCAGGGTGGGGGCCGCTCCGTGCCCAAAATATCCTCCCTTTCCAGCAGGGGCTGCGGCTCCGAGCACAAATCCCACCCCCCTCCCGGCAGGGTCACGGCAAAGTCAAGGATATTTATGAGCTATTGAAGGCAAAGACAATCCCCGCTCTTTATCCATCCCAGGAAGACATTCCAAAGGCCTCGAGATGGCAGGGATGGATTTATCCCTCCTGTATTCCATAGGCTCAGCCTCGTGGCTGTCCTTTTGACCCAGCCCTGGGCTTTGAATCCCACCCAAGCACACAGAACAAGGAATAATATCCGTGATATCTGCAGAATCAGCCGAAGACTTTGCTTCCAAGTGTCTCTTTTTTATTAATTCCATTATATTTTTTTTTTATTAGAGTATAAGAAACAATAATGTGACATACACTTCACTGGTACTGACATGAATATATATTTAAAGGAATATATTTCTCCTGCTTATTCCGTTACAACGAAGGCAATACACGGTTACAAACCTCACACCTATGGATTAGTAAAACCAACACCTCAGTGAAACCAGATCGTCCAACAGAGCTGAAATAAAATGTATGTATGTATGTATGTATGTATTTATTTATTTATTTATTTTTCAGCAACACTTCAGGGGCTTTTTAGATTTTTCCATTTCAGTTTGGATGATGAAAGAGTAAGATTTGGGCTGGGGAAAAAAAATAAAAAATAATTAAAAAAAAAGGTATTCCCTTGGAAAATGTTGGACCTGGGAAGCCTGATGAGCCTTTTATTTCTCAATTTTCACTATCAGAGCAAAGCTGGACTAATTAAAACCTTCAATCTGTCCCTGATGTTGCTGATCCTCTGCTTGGTGGGCAGTTATTTGCTTCAAGGCAGCTTTTCCTCCTCGATTTCTGAGGTTGCTTTGGGGCTTCAAAGCTCCTCGACCGAGCCTGGTAAGAACCAGCAGATGGCAGGACCAACCCAGGGCTTCCCTTCCCCGGCCACCAGGGACATTCCCAAAATCGCTCAGCTCCCATCCCAGGGGGGAAATAACTCCTTCGGGATCCGGGAAGGACTCAGAGCCGCCTTCATCCCAAACATCCGAGACCCACAGCGCTGCCCCAGCTGCGGGTGCTAAACCTCCAGCTGTCCAGATGTGCAGCACATCTGCCTTTCCCAGAGGGCACAGACGCCCGTAACTCATTCCCTGGACACACAGAGCCACCAGACTTCCCACAGGGGTGATGGAGCAAAGCGTCTTCCAGGGAAAATAAGGTCCCCTGGGAGAGAAATCCCGTCAAATAACCCACAGCTGGAGTAAATCAATACCAGGAAAGAACATTCTTTGAGTAACGAGGTGGATCCTTGGAGTAATAATTACACAACCACCTTCATTCCTTCTGCTTGTACAAAATTCCTCCACCTCTGGTTTGTCTTTCCCAAAAGAAGAAATTTTACCCTTAAAAAAAACCCAAAAAAACCAACCAACCAACCCACAATTCTTCAAAACACCCAGAAGAACCTGGGTCATTTTGAAGTCCTTCTTTTCGGCAAACAGCAAACACCCGGAATTTGGGTGGAATTAATTCCAAAGTCCACATAAACACCTCCAAAGCACTTCAGGGCTGTCCCACCACGGCCCTCAAGTTCCAAATCCACCACTTGGTTCATCAACCCACAAGTATTAATGCTTTTAAATAGGGTTCTTCCTATTTATTGTTTTATTATTAATGTTTTTAATCACTTCAGCTGCTCGTTTTCAAGCCTTTTTTTTCCCCCTCCTGGGTTTTGCAACAGCTGAGGTTCTCACACGGATTCTCATTCTGGGGATTTTGGGAGGCAAAATAAACCCCCTCTGTGGTAGGAGCAGAAATTGGGAGGGCTGGAAGAACTGGTGATAAAATGCTGGGGATTAAACTGTGAGGAGCTGTCACACCCTCCCTCTCTAAGAGATACTTAAATCTGCCAAAGAGATCTTTGCACATGTGTTCAGAACTGAAAATATCTCTTTTTTTTCCATAAGGCTTATAGCATGAGGAAGGAAGACAACAAGGGAGAGAAGAGGAAAAACAAATCTCCAAAATATGCAACTTATCCATCATTTATAGCTCAAAAACAGGAGAGAATGACCTTCAGCTCTTCCCCCTGGCAATGCCTTTAATATAAATTGTTATTTCATGGGATAAGCAGCCTTGGAATGCCCCTCCCACCAGCCTTTGCTCCCTTTTGGAACCAGATCCTTGGCACCAGTAGCCTCTGGAACGCTGAGATAGGAAGGAAATGGCTTTTTTTTCAGGAAGAGACAACCAGGTCTTGTGGCTTCAAGGTTTGGCACCTTCAGGAGCCTCCTGAAGGCACGGCCAGGCTTTCATGGCTGGAAGTTCAGCTCTTTCCTAAAGGTGGTTTGAGACCCAAAATCAACCCCCAAACCCGTTTATCAGGTGGCCAGAAGAGTCCCAGCCCCATCACCTCGTGGCAGAGCGCTCTGGGTGCCGCCTCGGGTGTCACAGCCCCACCCAAGGAGGTTTGGAACCCTCGTGGGAGGAAAGCCGAGGCACAGGGAAGGTGGGAAAAACCATTCACCCAATTTTTAGGATGTTTTTCCCCCGGTTTTCCCTGCGCTCCACGTGCATAGCAAGAGGTTTGGTGGGGGGGTGGGAGGGGGTGCCTGTGGCCCCAGCAGGTCCCAGGAGGTGAGGGAGGATGACTGAACCAGAGGAAGGCACATCTGAGGACCCACACACGTGATTCACCCTTCCCAAACTCCTCGTTAAGAGCAGGGCCTCGTCCTCATGACCGGCCCCTCCCGTCGGAAAGCCCGTCCTTAATTAACACGTGTCATTTTAATTAAAACACGGGGTGGGGGGAAGGAGGGGTTCAAAACCACCAAACCACTTTTTTTTTGCTGCGAATATTTCTACACCATCTTTCCAAAGAACCTGTTTATCGACACTCACTTAAGCGGGGACAGAGATAAAACTGAACGGCGAGCGGAGCTTTAGGTTGGTTTTTGACACCAAACAGGAGAACCTCGAGGAAGGCACGGCCAAGGAGTGCCAACCACCCGATTTTTGCTGCTAGGAAGAAGGAAAAAAAAAGCCCAGTGCACCTCTGCTCAAGCAGTGGAAGCGACAACAAGCTTTGACCTGGGAGTTTAAGGCTGGATTTTGGCTTGGGTTTTGTGCCTGGCAGGTCCACAGGTGAGCAAAGCAGGCGGGATGGACGGCACGGAGATGGCAGGAGGACACATCTCCCGTGGGACAGCTCAGAACTTCCAGGAGCAACGCTGGGAAGATCCTGGGAGCTGAGAGACAGCAGGAATGGTGAAATCACCTCCAGCACGGTCCACGTGCACCACCAGGCATTGCAGGTCGAGCCTAAAGATCTGAATATTGGGATCCTGGCCTGTGACTCCACTCAGTTTTGCAGACAGCTCCTTCAGGGATCCCCGTTGTTGTCTCTCACCATCGCAAGTCCAAAGTTGGGGAAACTGAGGCATCAAGTCTTTGTAAGATGCAGATGAACTTCCAGAGGTCCTGCTCCCGCTGTGTTTGCTCCATCAGGGGTTGACTCAGCCCTCGAAAACTGGCATTTTTCACCAAAATTCACCTGGAAAAAGCAATTCCCAAGAGAGGCGAAACAAGCAGGCCCAGGGGTGTTTATCAGCAAGGACAGCAACAGGGAGGAGAGATGGACTTGCTGCTCAGAGCTGAAGAGGAACGTTGAGATGAAGCTGCTCAGGAGGTCGAGAGGCCCAAATGCTGGGATTTTCCATGAGAGAATTCCCAATCTCTGCCTGGAGCAAGGAAACACAGCACACATCCCACCGTAGGTAACAACAGGAGCGTGTTTATTCAGGCCTGGCACTTTACAGAGCTGGCAAGGACAAAGTACAGGTCACTCTTTTTTTTTTTTTCCAGAAAAAGTCAGCCCAGGATTCAGAAGAAACGAAATTATTCTATAAAAAGAGGCTGCAGCTGCAAGGGGGGGTGGTGGTGATGGGGGGGAGGTGGGAGGGCCAGGAATGTGTCTCCCTTTGGATCATGCATTCCCAAAGCCCGTGCTGGAGCCAGGAGAGAGGCAGGAAAAGTCTGAGCCCTTCACCTGGTGGGGCTGTGTGTGAGTTTGTGGGGAGGGGTTAATCTTGGCGAGTCCCAGCCTGCTTTTAACCAACCTTAGAAACGAGTGTGTGGGATGAGGGGGGAGGTTATTTATTAGGTAGAAAAGCAGAAAAAAAAACCCTTCCAAAACGATCCACCCTCGCCAAGGAGGCGCGAGGGCGCAGCGGGGGTTCGTCCATGGGAAAAGAGAGCGAGACAGGGAGAGAGAGAGAGACAGGGAGGGAGCGACCAGCCCACGGCTCCGACGCTTGGAAGAGCAGAAAAGTCTGGGAAACCACGGCCTCGGGAGCCCGCTGAGAAGCGGAGGATCTCCTTGCAGACAGCAGCAGAGAAGACAGTGGCCAGCGAGACCCGCGGGGAGCCTCGGGGAGGCGGCTCTTCCTCGGTCACTCCCGGGCCCGCAGGACGTAGAAGAAGCTGACGAGGATCCCCAGGGCCAGGAGGGGGGAACTGGCCCGGAGGCCGCTGGAGCCGCTGATGTTGCACAGGAAGGAGTCGCAGCAGTACACGGAGGCGGCCGCGATGCCCAGGTTGATGCCGGCGCTGGGGCAGATGGGGGAGCAGCCCTTGGAGATGGACTGGCCGGACTTGCCACCTGGATTCGGGGTATGGGGGGGGAAAGGAAGGAAATAAGGCGGGTTTAGAGGGTTTCCAAGACGGGTTCAGAGTGTTTTCAAGGTGAGTTTAGAGTGTTTCTAAAGACAAGATTAGAATGTTTCTAAAGACAGGTTTAGAGTGTTTTCAAGACAGGTTTAGAGTGTTTGCAAGACACAGGTCTAGAGTGTTTCCAAAGACTAAGGTTTAAAGTGGTTTTAAGACACAGGTTTAGAGTATTTCCAAAGACTAAGGGTTTAAAGTGTTCCCAAGACACAGGTTTGGAGTGTTCTCAAGACATAGGTTTGGAGTGTTCTCAAGACACAGGTTTGGAGTGTTCCCAAAGACAAGGTTAGAGTGTTTCTAAAGAACAGGTTTAAAGTGTTCCCAAGACACGGGTTTAGAGTGTTCCCAAGACAGGTTTTAAAGTGTTCCTAAAGACAAGATTGGAATGTTTCTAAAGACAGGTTTAGAGGTGTTTCCAAGGCAGGTTTACAGACAAGGTTAGAACGTTTCTAAAGACAGGTTTAGAGTATTCCTAAGACAGGCTTAGAAAGAATCGAAGTGTGTGAGGGCAAATTTTGCACTGGAAAAAAACCAACATTTCAGATTTCTCTGCTGTAACTAAACACTGGATTTGGTTTAGCACAGATCTCTGCTGGAATTTTTCAGGTGTCCTCAGCAATCCGCAGCCTCAGTCCAGTTAATAAAATGCCTTAAATAGGTTTATAAGGCTCAAGTGTTCAGTTATGAATTTAACAATTATAAAGCAAAATTTGGCTCTTCTCTGGTTAAAAAAAAAAAAAAAAAAGGCAGGAATTTTTTCCACAAGAGCCCACACAAATGTGCAATGGCAAAGTCAGAGCCTGATCAGGAGCTGAGACTTTCAGCTGAGGACAGAAGGGTTTGTGCTCTCAGTAACTGTGTTTCTGTGCTCTGTGCCATCACTTGTGCAGGTAATGACACCCATTTATTCCAGTAGAGACTGGGAGGACACAAAACCCCTCTGCTTTCTTTTTTTCCTTTTCTTGATGCTCATTTTGGGCTCTGACTTTATAAACTTTCTGAGTGTTGCCCACGAGTGGGCACAGCTTGGCCTTTAGTTGTTACCGTGGCCCGGTTCACATAAAGTTCATCCAAAGCTCTGCTGAGGAATCCCAAAAATCTCACTCCAGCTTCACCCTGGGACTCCTCAAGCGAGACAAGGAGCACTGGCTGTTCAAAGGAGGCACTTTGGAGCCAAGTGTGCACTTCCAGAGAGGCACAGCCCAAACCAAGGGGCAGCAAAGAGGAAACCATCAGCGCTGGGCTGAGATGGGAGTTTATCAAAGCTCCCAGGCATCCACAACCCGCCCTCTCCTGCAAGGCCCAGCCAGGATGGGATCCTGGCTCTGCAAAGACCTCCCAGAGCATCCTGCTTCTCTCAGAGCAGCGGCTGGGAAGCTCAGAGCCTCCCAAACCTTTCCCTGACGCTCAGGGAGGAAAAACGCCAACGTCCCTTCCCGCCTCGTCCACGGCAAGCGCAGGAGCCAAGGCGGGGAGGGAAAAAAGCAGGAGTAGCAACCCTGGAGCTTCCCACAGAGGAATCCTGCAGCGTCCTCCACGCTTTCACTTGTTCCTCAGCACAACCTCCCCGCCCCCTCCCTGAATTCCCCTCGGACTCCGCGGCGTCGGAGCGGCACGTGGGCCTTAACGTGACTCCTCCCGGCAGCACGGCCGTCCCTCCCCAAAATTCCCGGGGGATGGGTCCGACTGCTCAGTTGCTAAGCAGAACTTCCCCTTTTTTTTGTTGGTTTGGTTTTTTTTTTTTTTCCTCCCCCCGGCCAAAGGAAGGAAAAAGCCTCCCTGCAGCTCAGCAGGTGCCCTGGGAGAGCGGCCGAGAGGGGCAGGAGGCGCAGGCGGCACTCACCGAGTCCCACTCCGACGTACGTCGTCACACAGTGGTTCTCATTCTCCCCACACTTGACAGGCTTCAGGCAGGCCCAGTTGGAGGAGGCATCAGAGCACGAGAAGCAGATGAGCGTGTGGGCTGCAAGAGGAAAGCAACACCTCAGTTAAGGCTGGTGGGAGGAGCTCCTCACTTGGTGGTCCCCACCTCCGACACGTGGGACGTGTCGCATCCCCCCGCAGCTATTTCACCTGGATCAACCTGAAATTGGGTTTTTTCCCCCAAAAAAACTGTCCTAATGAAGGATTCAAGCACAAGGGATATATTTTGAGCTCTTGGTAGGACTCACCTAAAGCCTCGGTACAGCCACAGCCTGGTACTTGATGTCACCCTCCTGTTTGCACCAAGTTCAAGCCATGGTTGCCAACTCAAAACTGAACAACAGAGGCAAGTTTTGGGGATTTGGGCTTATTCAGCTCAGGCACAGTGGAAATGATGCCCCTGCCTGTGGAACTGGATGATCTTGAAGGTCCCTTCCAACCCAGACCATTCCCTGATTCTGTGACACACTCCAGGTGTGACCACGTTCGGGGTTCGAGCTTTCCACGACCTGCCTTTGGGCACAGGGTGGGACTCTCGGGGCTGGGCCTGTGCAGGGCCAGGATTGGACTCCATGATCCCCCTGGGTTCCCTCCAGCTGGGCATATTCTGTCATTCCGTGACACCAAGGTCAGGCTCCCACTTGACCTGCATCACCTGGTGGAAACGATTTCTCAGCTGGAGCAAGTCCAGCATTGCAGCAAGACCTGCAAGGACTCGCACCATCCCACTGCTCAGGGAGTCACAGCACTCCGAGGGCAGCTGATGCATCCAAGCTTTTCAATTTGGAGCAGGAGCATTCATTTGCATGCCTTCCTCCAAGGCAGGTCACCTAAATAGTGGAATCTTGGAATCATTTAGGCTGGAAAAGACCTCTAAGATCACTGAGTCCAATCATTAACCCAGCACTGCAGAGTTCACCACTAAACTAAGTCTTTAAGCAAAGCACCTACAAGTTTTTAGAACACTTCCAGGGATGGTGATTCCATCCATTCCAGTGCTTGGCCACCCTTCCAGTGAAGAAATTTTCCCTAATATCCAGTTTAAGCCTTCCCTGGCACAACATTTATGGCTCACCCTACACCAGCAGGATGGGCTGCACTGGCTGGCTCCCATCCCTCATCCTTCAGAAAGGAGGAAAGATTGGAATTCAGGGGTGGGAGATGGTTGTGGAAACAGCCTGGACCACGCAGAGACACGGGGACTTTGACCTCCTCAGTATTTTGCACACAAGAACATCACAGCCACACTGCAGTTGTTGACCTACATCTGCAGGCAGATCAGGGCTCTTCCCAAGGTTTCAGAGGCTCTGATTTTTGAGCTCTTCCACGAGGCACCTCCTTCCTCCTCCGTGTTTACAGGATGCAAAACAGGACAGGGGCTGATCCAGGATGGGAAGTTCAAGGCAGAATCGTTCCTGCTCCCACCACGGACAGATTAGCACAGAATCACAGCGTGGTTTGGGTTGGAAGGGACCTGAAAGATCATCTCATTCCAACACCCAGGAACACCTTCCACTAGCCCAGCTTGCTCCGAGCACCTGGCCTTGAACACTTCCAGGGATGGGGCAGCCACAACTTCCCTGTTCCAGGGCCTCATCACCCTCACAGGGAAGAATTTTTTCCTCATATCCAATCTGAACCTACTCTCTCTCAGTTTAAATCCATTCCTGCTTGTCCTATCCCTAAAAAACTCCCTCTCCAGCTTTTTTTCAGGCCCCTACAAGTCTTATCCCAAGGATGTGAAGCTGGGGAAGCCCCGGGAGAATATCTGGAAGAATAAGTTGGACAAACAAGGCTCAGAGCTGTCCCACTCTGCTGTGGGACTGCAAAACATCTTGAGCTCCTTCTCAGTCCTGTTTCTCTCAGGAAAGTAAAAGGGTTGAGGTTCTTCTTGATCCTGTTTCTTTCAGGAAAATAAAAGATTTCCACAAGAAAACTGAGAAAGAAAACCCTAACAATTGTTCTCAGGGGAATGACTTTTGAGCAGCCACAGCCAAGGAGGGGAAAGAAAACAAAACATAATCTCACAGAAACAGATTGAAGTGGGTTAGTGGGAGGTCCTGAATGTCACACCGGGGCAGCCAAAGGACTCTGCTTTGGAGTGGAAGCCAACACCACAACCCCCTGAGCAGGAATTTCCTGGAGTGTCTCATCCACCCTCCAAAGATCATCACTCTGGCAACGATCCCTGCAAGGAAGCCGGGTTACCTGAGCGGCAGCCACAGCCAACACACAGGATTGCAGGGCCACCAGCTGAGCCAAAAACCCCAGGAGGGATTCCTCAGTGGGCCCTGGCTCTGCATTTAGGAGAGGGGGAGGAGGATGGAACCAGCTGTTGAGCCATGGAGCCCTCCAAGCACTTCCCTGGCTTGCCCAAAACTCCAGGTGGGACGTCAGAGCAGAGCCCAGATCTGCTCCTTTGTCCCTCTCAGGTGACCTGTCCCAAACCCTCCACCGTGCAACCACCCTGAGGAGGTAAAACTGACTCATCCCATTGCACAGGAGCCCTCTGCAAGCAGGGATGAAGGGGATTACAGGCTTCCTGTGGGCATTAGGGCAGGACAGATGTCCCCACATGGATTTGCTCATGATGCTGGAGGCACGAGTGGCTCAATGATACTCATTAAACCTTAAGAGGTTCCAGGAAGAAACGCACCAGAAATGTTTGTCCACGACACCGAAGTGCCTTCAGGCGTGAAATTCTCTGCCATGTGACTAAATCCACGGCATCTCCTACCTGTCCCCATGTTTTTCTTTGTCACACCCACCTATTACCCCCCAACAGAGACACAATCTTTCCAAGCCTTCGACATAATTTAGGCGAGGAAACATTCAGTCGCCGTCTGCCCCCCAAAAAAACACCTAAATAACACCCTGCAGAGCTGGGAGAGCACAGGCAGGCTGAGTGTTTTAGACAAAAGGCACAAGAAGGGTGGCAGAATTAATTTACTGCAGCTGGAGGAGGAAAGAGTTGGAGCTCAAGGCTAAAGGGGAAAAAAAATAAAAAAAGTAGTCCCAAGCCCGAGCTATGCAAAAGGGAAGCCGCGTTTTCGCCAACTCAAGGATTGAGGTGTTTACTTGTTTGTCGCTCGGCTACTCGGAGGAACAAAGAGCTCCCAAAACAGAGCAGAGCGTTTGGGGGAATTCCTTCAGATAAGAGGGTGAACCGTTCTTGCGAAAAACAATGCAAAGGTTGGGGGGGGAAGCCTGGAAAAGCCGAGTCCGAAGCTCGGCAGCACAAGGGAAAATGCTGCTGCTTTGGGAGCTCTTCCATTGAGTCCCGATGGCAAAAATTCTTCCTTTTTCCATGGCTCTTGGATCAGTATATACCACAGGCAAGACCCCTGAATGACATGGACAAGATCTTGGAGGGGGAGGTGAAGATTTTCCCTGAAGAACCCCCTGGATATGCTGGAAGCGTTCGGGGATAAAACTCCCTGCACCAAACCCTTTTGCCTGGCTCAGAACTAACTTTTCAAGCTGAAAGGTTTTCCTGGAAGGGGGGGTGGGGAGGGAAGAGAAACCCTTCCCTGCCTTGGCCTGGACAGCCCATCCTCCCCGCTGGAACGGAGCACGCACCAGCTGGGCTCTGCCCCGAGACTCGGCGCTTGAATCGCCGGATCCCACCGGGAGGGGGGAGTGGGAAGGGCAGCGAACAACTCCTTTCGCCTCGCCGGAGCCCTCGCAAGGCAAGCAGGGCCCGCGTTCGCCGAGCAGGGGCTGCGAGAGGGCCGGGACTCTCCCGTTCGCTCTTTGTTCGGCACCTCCGAGCAGCGACGCACGGAAACAACACGCGGCTTTGCGCGGCCCCCCTCGCAGTTCGGAGGGTCAGCAATGGAGCCCGCGGGAAGGAGGGGATGGCAGGCCGTGCCACTCGGGCAACTTGGCAGTTCAACAGCCCGCAACAGGAACCACGTTCTCCCCCGCCCCGGGTTTTCCCCAGGCTCACTGGCTGCCCCAAGATGCTCCTCACAGGGCACTGTCCCCTGGGGGCCATCGCCCCCAAGGATGCTCGGAGGGGGCAGAATCACGAGTGCGTCTGCCCAGACTTTGCTCCATCAGCCATTGCATCTCCCCTCCACCCTCCTTCCCCTCGGCCGCATCCCAGCCCATCCCAGCGCCGTTATCCCGGCTCGCCGCGCCGAAGAAAGGGGAGCGGAGCCGGCCCTGGGTCTTTGTTCGAGCCTCAACAGGGAAAAGCTCCAGGATATCCACGCGCGCTGCCGGAGATGCCACAGCGGGAGATGCTCACCTATTCCTAGAGGCAGGCGAGCCCCCAAGTTCCCGCTTCAAGAGGGACACTGATCCGAGGCAGGGCTGGCGAAGACACCCCCCCTTCCCAGCCCGCTCCAAACCCCACCACGGCTCAGCTCTGCGCCGCCAGCCCCTTTCGAACCCTTCTATCCCCCTGCAAACCTCCAACTTCCAGCGCCCGCACGCATCACTTCCCCCTCTTCCCCCCTCCACACACCCCCCCCGCCCCCCAATTTGCTCGCAACGCAGAGCTGGCGAGGGACCAGGATACCCCCCCGGGAGATGTGATGCCGGCGGGGGCCACCCCCTCCCTCCCCCTCTTCCCTCCTTCCCCCTTCCCTTCACCTCTCTCCACGCAGAGCACCGCGGCCAGCACGGCGAGCAGCAGCGCCTTCATGTTGCGGGGCTGTGGCCGTGGCGATGCGCAGGGCGGCTGGCGGAGCGCAGGGCTGGCGGCAGGGCCGGGCTCCGGGGGTGGGCAAAGGGCGGCGGCCCCGCCCCGCGGGCCGGGCCCGGCCCCCGCGCCGCCTCCCCCCTCCGCCCCCCCGGCCGCGCCCGCTTTCGATTCCCCGATCGGGAGAACCGGCGCCGGGGGAAGGGGCGGGAGCGGCCGCCCCGGCGGACGGGAGCGGGGCTGGCTCTGTCCTAGGCGTGCTCCGGAGGGGTTTTCCCACCCCCTTCTTCTTTTTTTTATTTTTTTTTTCTTTTCCCCGTGTCCCTGCTGTTTCCGTGAAGGAAGAGGCAGGAGCGGGAGCGCTGCCTGCGTGCCGGACCCCCCACTCGTGCGCAGCCCTTTTCAAGCGCAGCCCGCTGGTTCGCGGCTCCCTGTACCCGCAGGACGTGCCGATTCGTGCCTCCCTCCCCTCCTGCGTACATCAGCATTCGCAGACCCCCTGAGCACACACCCACACAACACCCCACACACACTCCCTGTATCCGCATATTCCCTGTGTGCCCACGTATTCCCTGCGTGGATCTCCTGCATGCAGCAACCCCCTCTCCCCCCAAATTCATAAGCCACCCCTGCATGCTTGACACCCCCTCTTCGTGTAGGACCCCTCTGCATTCACAGCCCCTCATCCAAGATCCAAACACGTAAAGAAACAACTTCCCCATCTGTTTACCAGAGCCTAAATTGGATTAGACATACAGGATTGGGGAAGCTTGAAGAGCTGGGATGGCACGGGACAGCCTGGGCTGCTTCGCAGGACGAGGCCTCAGAGCGTAAATAAGTCCACCAGAAAGGTTTGTTGGAGTGGCCCAAATTGAGTGGGTCCCATAGAAATCACTAAATCCTCCAAGAAATAAGCAGCAGGAAGGGCAGTGGGGGAGGGATCCTGGGAAGCTGGCTCTCTGGAAAGCCTGGGAATGGAGGAGATGGCTGGTGAGCCAGCAGGAAACAAGCAGGCTTGACAAACTCCATGCCACAGATGGGGTTTATTCTGCAGAGTCAGCATTTCCCGGCAAATGCATCTGTCAGAAGAAATTCCAGCTCCTGTCTTGTCGGAGTGCATTCAGAGTACTCTGCTTGGGAAACAAATCTGTTCCTGCAAACTCCTGCTTCCCTTTTCTCTCATCTTTATTTCTCGTTGCCAGGTGTTGTAGCTTGAGCTGCCTTCTGAGCAGTGTGTTTCTGTGGTCTAACATCTTCCACTGGAACACGCTGCTGGGACCGTTTCCTTCTCTGGTTCACAAACCCAGCGCTAAAAAACTGGGAAGTTTCAGCTTTGTGGTAACTGAGAAACTATAATTCAAACTCACAAAACCTCTTGTCTCTTAACAAGTTGAGGTTTTGCCCATGAGTGTCTGTCTGGCTTTCCGTGGCTGCACATGAGCAATCAGGTGCAGCACCTGAGATTTAATTTCTGGGTATCAGAAAGGCAAAGGTATGTTCCTTCAGCTCTTCTCTTCCTTCAGTGTCTGCTAAACCGATTTAGGTTGGATATTAGGAAGGAATTCTGCCCTGGGAGGGTGGGGAGGCCCTGGCACAGGTTGCCCAGAGAAACTGTGGCTGCCCCTGAATCCCTGGAAGTGTCCAAGGCCAGGCTGGAGCAACCTGGGCTAGTGGAAGGTGTCCCTGCCCATGGCAGAGGGTTGGAATTGGATGATCTTTAAGTTCCTTCCAACCCAAAGCCTTCTGTGGTTCCATGAGACGTTCCCATCATCCCCAGGAGAAGCGTCCAAGGACCTGCAGCTTCCTGGTTTTCTCCCACACATAAATTTCACATTATCAGTCCCACTGCTTCCTGGAGAGGGCCTGTCTGTTATTAGATCTGCTAATAGGAAGGAAGAGGCAGGACCTGAGAGTCACATGGGACTCAACCCACCACAGGATCCGGAGTCATCCCGATCCTCTGGGCAGGGACAGCATTAATTACAGGGTGCTGCAAATGAACAGGTGACCTGAGAACCAATTCCCTGTGGTGGAAGATGCACCAGGAAAGGAAGGAAGTCCTCCTGAAGCCTTGCTTGGACTCCATGACCCTTGTGGGTCCCTTCCAACTCAGGATATTTGTTATTCCATGGTCTAAGCTCGTGTCTCCCACCTCCTTACCAAGGCTGTGGTGTGGAACAGACTGCAAAGCTCAACAGAGATTTCTGCTCTGGACAGACACACAAAACACTGCCCTGGTCGCTCCAGCCTCTTCTTGCAAATTCGTTGGAGTTTTAGGGTTGTTTGGTGTTGTTGGAGGTGTCACTGAATCATTGTCTTCATATTGTAAATACAAGGCCAAAAAAAAATCTCTTCACAGGAAGAGGGACACAGTAAAAAAAGGCAGCAGGGGTAGAGTCCAGCAGCAGGAATGTGGTGTGTGCTGGGGTAAAGGCAGAGACAGGTACAGGAACATTCTTTAGGGAAAAGGAGATAAGGCAGGGGCTGGATCAGAGAGCAAACTGGTGCCTGGGTAAATATTTCAGGGTCACTGGCATGTGGGGGAGGAAGGGGTAGGGTTAAAATGAGGAAATGAGGAGTGCAAAGCTCAGGGGAGCAGAGCCGGCGCAGCAATTCATACCACACTCGGTGCAGCAATTCACACCACACTCGCCGGGGCTGCAGTGAGAGGCTTCGGGGGTGAATGGGCACTTGAGGAGTTCAGGCTTGAAATGTGGGCTCACTAAGAGCCTGCTCAGCTTCTGGGGCACCTGGAGAGGTTCCCTCCCCACCCCATTTCTCTTTCAGGGCTTCTGTGGCGCTCCCTGGGCCTGTGGACGTGGGTCTCACCCGGTGGGATTTGCAAATGAGATGTTTAGCGGAGCGAAACTGCTCGCACGGCTCGTGGGTCAAGGACACAGGAAGGGGACAAAGGCCTTTCTTTGCAGTAATTGCATCATTCTCTGCAGATGGGAAGCGTTCTGATTTCTCTTCTTCTGGAGAGGACGGGGACTGCTCCGGGGATGAGTCCTGTCCCACCTCCCCAAACCACCTCACTGTAAAACATGGATTGTCGGTTTGGCAGAGGACTGGGAGGGCATGAGCCGTGCTTTAGGCTGGAAGAGCAGATCCCAGGATCTCTGTCCTTGCTGCAAGGGATGTGTCCTCTCACCCCCAAAATTCCCTTTGCCCAGAGCAACACAGTTGTGGCATAAAGGCCCTCCCTGCCCCAGGTGCTGGCACAGCCTCTGGCACTGCTGGAATTGTGATGGACCATCCCATGGTGGCTCCTGCTCACGCCATCCTGCTCCACCCGGATGAATGAGAGGCCTGACTCCACATCCCAGCCTTTCCTCTTCATCCCACCTTGGATTTTCCTCCTCCTCCTCAAGTCCCTCCTGGTTGCTCTGGATCAGAGTTGCCCAGAAGACCTTCAGGAAGGTGTTTGGAGCATCCAAGGATGCTCCAGGTTTTTTATGGGCAAACCAAGTTCCAGATGCTTCTTTGCTGTCACTGACAGGCCACTCTGCTGCATCCCATGGGAATGAGATGAATCCACAGGTTGTTTGGGGAGGGAAGAGGCTTTTCACTCCTTTCCCCATCCATTCCACCCAAAATGTGCCTCTCTCCAAACAAGGAATTCCCCAGGATCCAGGGAGGCAGCACAAACAGTGCTGGGGCTGAAGGCAAGGGATTGTGGGGATTTACAGCAGAAATGTTAAATTTGGTGTAAAAAAACATTGGAATGGGGGTGTCCCAGGGTAGGAAAGGACTGAGAAGAAACAAGGGATGGAGGGTTAATAGGAAAGGCGTGGTTTGGTTGCTGTGGAGCTTCCTGTGTCTGCCTCCTGTCAAAACTGACCTCGGATAAACCGATCTTAGATAAGAGCCTAAGGGTGGGAGCCTCAAAACACCCAGCCCAAGAAAACAAAAGAGCTGGAATATTCAGCCATTTCGCCTCAAAGGGGGAAAACAAAAGGGGGAAGGGAGCCAAGACAGAACCCTCTCTTTAAAAGCCGCAAAAAGCAAGTCTAAAATCGGTGTTTTTTTGTGCTCTGCTTTCCACCTTTTACCTTTACCTTGTGCTCGACCTCCGAGAACTGCGGAGCTTTCACCTCCTGGTGTAGAATTGACGCTGTGCAGATCACCAGGTCACACACATAGCGGTGCTTGTGATCAAATGAAACCCTTCCAGAGGAGCGTGAGAGGACAAAAGCCACTTCTGTAGAGATCTTTGCACGATAACATTTCTTTCTCCTGCCGGGAGATCTCGCAGCGAGTTTTATTACTCCAGTTTCCTGCAGGCTGCGGAGGGGAGTTCCTCGTTCCCAGCAGCGGTGTCTGCACCTCCTCTAATTGCTGATTAACATCTGAGGCGGCCCTGGAGTTGGAAGCAGGTCCCGGGGGAGCTGCTGGGAGCGCCGGGCACAGAGCCAGCTCCTCTTTCCTGGCTCTCCTGGACCAAGGAATATCGAACCCCTGATATCCCCCGGGGATGATGACAAGGCTTAAGGACTCGCCTAAGTGAGAGATCAGCTGGAAGAGGGGAAAACCATCAGTCATTCCTATGCAGAGCTCTCTCCACACATTTTTGTGCTGACTGAGATCCTGGGACACCTGGGGGTGTCCTGGGAGTTGAACAAACATCCTTAGGAGTGAAGTTCCTACGGGATGAGAGCGGAGGAGCATCTTTGGGTCACCTTGTTGTGTATTTGGCTTTGGAGCCACCTGGTCTGGTGGAAGGTGTCCCTGCCCGTGGCAAAGGGGTTGGAATGGGATGATCTTCGCGGTTCCTTCCCACCCAAAACGTTCTGTGACAAAGCCAAGTCAACCTTAGACACCACAATCCTGCTCTAAGGAAGGGAACCAGCTCCACGTGGGAATGACAGGAAGGAGACAGAGAGAACCAGGAGAGGCAACTGAGTTAATTCCCCAGCCCCTTGGAGACACCAAGGACATGCTGAGTCCGGTGTTTCTCTATGCTTTGGTGCATCCTGGCCGTGGTGCTAAAGCTGCTGATGCTGGAGGCAGTTCTCCAGCCCTTCACCACGTGTCAGATCCCAGGAATCTTGACTGATCCTACCCGAAATCCTCTTTGCTGCTGTGTGAACCCCGAGTCAAAAAGCGGGGAGGACGGAGCAACCCTTTGGAGAAGAGCCTGGAAGGATCCCGTCCCATCTCACACCACTTTAACTCCCCAGCACAAAGGGTTTTAGAGTTCCAACAATTTCCAGCAAGTTTCCACAATTTCCCCCTAAGTTTGGCACGTGTTAACCCTGTGATCTGACACCTTTTCCTGCCAGGGAGATTTCCTCATCCCCTATTTGTGCAGGTGATGCCTCCCATTAACCGCAGAGCTTTGTGATTGTCCTGCCTGAATTACCCCCTTCTTTAGTTCTCAGACTGCCACTCAGATCCCTCAGAACCCCCCCAAAATCCTCCCGTTTGCAGGTTCCCTCCGTTTGGCACCCGGGAGCTCGAGGAATTCGTTCTCTAATCCGTCATTCAAACCGGCAATTAGAACTTTGCATCATCCCAGAGCCGAGACAAGCCACGGGGGACCCTTTTTAATGGATCATTCCAGCCTGACAGCAGGTTGGTGGTGGTTATTCTGCTCGGGATTTTTAGCTACGCCGTGTTTCCTCAGTTTTCCTTTGGAGCCCATCACGTGTGACGGTGCCAAAAGCTTTATTAACACTCAGCTGTGTGACAGGCGCCACTTTTACCTCAAACCCGTATTTTGTTGTCTTGTCACGGGTGGGAACAACACCCACCTGTCACTAAATTCCTGCTGCTCACCCCCCCATCTCCTTGGCAGCCCTCACGCCGCTGCAAATTGCTTGATGATCTTTATTCAGAGCTTTTTTTTTCCCCCAGCACTGAGCTCTGCATGTCCCCTGAGTGTCCCCAGCCCCCTTTTTGTTGATGGATGCTGCATTTCCTCACGGAAAAGGTTGTTAAGCACTGGAAGGGGCTGCCCAGGGAGGCTGGGAGTCCCTGGAGGTGTCCAAAGAACGTGGCACTCGGTGCTCTGGGCTGGGGGACAAGGTGGGGATGGGTCACAGGTTGGACTGGATGATCTTGGAGGTCTTTTCCTCCCTAAACTCTGTGAGTCTGTGATTTGTTGTCGTGAACACTTCTCACTGGGCAATTTCTCACCTCCAGCCAGGAAGGAGGTCCCTCTTCCTTCTTTATTTGAAAGAGTTTCTGGGATTTTTTCACTCAAAGCACCAGCTCTGACAAAGTCCATTCCTAAATCCCACCCCCAGCACTCACTTTTGAGAGACCTTCTGATCCCACAGCTGTGAGCTTTCACTCCAGGAACCAGGTGGATCCTTTTCAATTCAGTCCCTTCACCTCCACGGCATCAAACAGTTCAAATCCTGGTGCTTTGGCATCCAGAAATTCCAAGGCAAGAAATTCCTCTAAATTTGTGGACAAGGAGGTCTAGGAACAGCTTTTTCCACTCGATCTTGTTGGAGGACACGTCCATGTGGGTCCCATCAGCTGGCAGCACTGAAACCAGGATGGTGAAGAGGAGGAGAAGTCACAGCTTTGGCCCAGAGCCCAACTTTCCTGGAGTTTTTTTGAAGGCACCCGAGGTGTTGAGGGAAAAACTGTCTTCCCTCTGTGCTGGGTATCCCTGGAGCATTTGCTCATGGCATGGGATGCAGCACAGCCCCTACGAGCACTGCCAGCCCTGCCCTCACCATCTCTTCCTACTTCTTGGGATAAAATCTCTTACTTTTCTACTTCTTCACCATGAATTTCCTTCCTTTTTGTGGCTGTTTGTGCTGAGGGAAAATGATCAGCTTGTTCTGCTGGCAGGTTCACGTTTGGGCCTTTTGCCATCTGCCATCACAGCTCCCCAGTGTGCTCAGAGCATGGGGTGGCAGCATCTTCTTGTCCCTTCCCACCGCTGTGGGGTCACCTCCTTCATCTACTTCAATTCCATTCAACAAAATGTGTAAATTCAGGCACCAGGATTTAAAGTTCACAACAAAAAACATGGAGTTGATGTGGCATCTTTGGCTGATCTTCCTCTTGGAATTCCATTAAACAAGATGTTTAAAATCAGGCACCAGAACTGAGAGTTCACAGCACAAAACATGGAGCTGATGTGGCATCTTTGGCTGATCTTGGAAAACCACATTCTTTGTCGTGCAGGGAGCCTGAAATGTCTCCAAAATGCACATCTTTCCACGTGTGCAACCAAAACGCAGCAGAGTGGCAGCATCTTCTTGTCTCTTCCCAGCAGTGTGGGGTCACCTCCTTCATTTGCTTCGTTTCCCTGAATCCATTAATCAAAATGTTTAAAAACAGGAACCAGAACTGAGAGTTCACAGCACAAAACACGGAGTCGATGTGGTGTCTTTGGCTGATCTTGGAAAACCAGTTGCTTTGTCATGCAAGCAACATGAAACATCTCCAAAACCCACAACCTTCCACCAAAACACAGCAGAGTCCCAAGGCATTGCTTAAGATCCACCAAGTACATCTCATCCTGCCAAAAAAACAAACCCAAAACCCAACAAACCCGCCCTTCAATTGTTTTGGAGCAGCTCTGGTTTCTCCCGGAGCGCAGCTGAGTCGGTGATGCTGCCAGATTCCCCTTGTTTTCGTGTGCGTTTTCCAGGAAAAGTGAGCTTGCAGCAGGGCTGCGACCCGAGGGGCTCCGAGCTGGTTGTGTCAGGGCCTGGCTGGCTGCCCTCCTTCTTCTCTGTGACACTCCCAGGCCTCCCACAGAGCTTTTCTGTGTCCCCTCAGCTGCGGCTCCCGCGGGGGGAGAGGAGGGAGCCGAGAGAGGGGAAGGGCAAAGCGGAACAAAGCGCGACACAATCGGTGGTTTCTGTGCCAGGGAACGCGGTTATTGTAGCAACCAGCTCAAAAGCTCTAAATGGCTGGGCTTGGCAGCAGCTGCGAGGTTGGTTTGGCCCTGGAGAAAAAAAGAAAAAGAGGGAAATAGATATGGGGATGTGTTTTCCAGCTGGACCAGGTCCAGGAGGAGGAGGCATGAGGGCAATCCCTCCCATCTTTTCCCTCTCTCAGCCACCTTTCTTCTTCTCTGCCTTTCCCCCTTTTTTTCTGCCTTTCCCCATTTTCTCACGTGGCTGATAAAGGATGGTCATTTGAAAATGTGATAATACCCCGACAAGAGCAAAGAGGCAGAAACTGCTCCCCACCGGGGCTGGAAAAAATGTCCAAAATGCTGCCTGGAAAAAAAAAAAAAAAAGCTTTGCCTCTTCTTCCTTGTTCCTAAACTGGTGTGTACTCACAAACTCCCTGTGAACACAAGATCCTGATCATCCCTCTGTGCTGACAGAGCCATTCCCCGTGTTTTATCCAGGGTGGGCTGTTATTCCTCACAGCGCTTTGAAACTTAAACAGACAAAAAGGTGCCTTCAAGGATCTCTTCAGAGCATTAACGATTGGCAGCCTGAACATGTCAAAATGCTCATCCTTTATGGGTTTCCTTAGGTGAGTTGAGTGTCTGGGGACACTTTGGATTCAAGCAGGCTTAGGGAATCAATAGGAGTTCACCACCCAACTTATCCAGGCTCTCTCAAAAATCCCAAGGGGAAGCTCAGCCACAAAACATCGATCTCCGAGAGCGGAAATTATCCCACTTTTATTTCAGCCAACAAAGCCGTCCCGGGGAGCTTTTCCCAACCCGTCACAGTCCACACGCAAAGATGGAGGTGACACTGGCCAGGACGGCCAGGGACATCACCCCGAAGCTGCTTTGCTTGCTGCTGGCTCCATTCACGTTGCACAAGGGTTTCTCACAGCAGGTAACCCTCTGAGAGCTTTGGTTTTGGTGCTGACTTGCTGCCGGGCACGTTGGAGAGCACATCTTGGAGATGACGTATTTGGGCCTGTTGGGCTCTAAGGGAGAAGAGAAGGGGGGAAAAAAAAGGAAAAGCAGGATGTAAATATCATTGTTAAAATGCTTTCATGGCTAAATCTGTGCTGGGGAGTGAAAGAAGGGCAGGCACCAATCCTCAAGGCAGATTTCATGGAATGAATCATAGAATCTTGGAATGGTTTGGGTTGGAAGATCATTTCATTCCAACCCCTCTGCCACGGGCAGGGACAACTTCCACTAGCCCAGGTTGCTCAGAACAACATCTAACACTTCCAGGGATGGGGCAGCCACAATGTCATGGAATCCTAGGACTGTTAAGGTTGGAAAAGACCTTTAAGGTGATCAAGTGCAACCATGACTTGGTCCTCTGCTCAGGACCAGCATCAATGTGGTCACATCCACCCTGTGTGTCCACCAGCATGATGCTGATCCTCTCTAGGCTCCAGGTTTCTTCTGTTCCTGAAGGAATCAGCACCTGTGGATGCCTTTCAGTACAAGCTCCCTGAAGTGGTGCCCAAGGTGGGTCACTTCCCACCAGGATGGTTTTTTCCTACAGCACAAAACCAGGGGGAATGTTCTGCATGACCTCAGGTTTGGGCTGAGACCACCTGGAGGTCTTTGAGGGCACAGACCTGAAGGATTGTTCACCCCACAGAGAGTCAGCCACGGAGCAGTTTTGCCCAAAAACTTCTAAAAACAACTCTGGGGGTGAAAAATGCCCATGAATTCTGCCCCCAGGTTCGAGTTCACTCCCTGGTGCCGCTCAGCCTGTCTCCAGCATTCCCCGCCTCCCCGCACTGAGTGACTGCAAAAGGGAGCCAGGAAAGGTCGATGTCTCCTTAAAAGCTGGTGATCAAGGACTATTGTTTCCATGACTGGGATGAAAGCCCATTCCTGGGGCTGCTCCTCTGCAGAACAAACAAGGTGCTGCTCAGGAACGTACTGGTTCTGACGTCCTTCCTCACGGTCACGCAGTATCTGTCCTCCTCCGAGCACATGGAGATGGTCAGACAGTCCTTGTTGGACTCCTGCTCTTGGCAGATGTAGCACATGAATGGATAAGCTGGGGGAAAAAGAAGTAGAGAAAGCACATGATGTGGTTTAAGAACCACAAAAGCTGCAGCCCAGAGATCTCCATTTTCCTTGTTGGTGAATGATTGTGTGCGGGTGACCACTGACTTTCTTTATCCCTTGACCCGTGGCAGTTGTGCTAAATCCCTCTCTGTCTCATGTGCCTCAGGCTGAGGAGTGTTATTGATCTGTTTGCAACCTCTGGGAGCAGGAGATGTGAGTGGAATTGGAGGATTTGGGGCCTTTTATGCTGGAGATTATTGCCGAGCAATAAATAGCATCTCCGTCCTCGGGGCTCTGCCACGTGAGTTGGCAGCTCCTGCCCAGTGGTTTCTCCTGGGCAACAGCAGGCAGGGAGAATTTGAGGGGGTCTGGGGCGCTGGGAGGAGGTGGACAATGCCCAGTGTCCTACTTGTCCTTCATCTGGCTCGGACGCTGCTGTCACATCTCCTTTCTTGAGGTCGGATGTCGCTCACTGACCTGGCCTGACCTCAGCTCTAGGAAGTCTGGGGAGAGCTGCCAGATGCTCTGCCAAGCTCCTGTTGTGGTGTGAAACAGAGAATGAACGGAAAAGTCTTAGCCAAAAGCCTGGTTGAAGTGGTGAGGGCAGATTTGGTGAGATAATTCATATCTGCAACGCTGGCGGAGGATCAGCCGCGAGGTCACGCAGCGATGAGTTGTCTTCCCTGTCAACAATTTACACACTTGCCCTCAAAGCCAGAACGGGGCAGGACAGACCTCTGGAAAGTCAAGAGAAAGAGGAAAAACAGCAAAGACGCTGTCTGGGTGAGAGAAGACACCGAAGTGTCTGCTGGGCGGGTGGTTTGAAGGATTTCACGGTGACAGTTGAGTTCTGGGCTCACGAAATCACCCGGAGCAAAGCGGGTGGTTTTGTGGGAAGGAGAGAGGATGAGCTGCTTGAAAAACATGGAGAGTTTTTGCAGGGAAGCAAGCACAGCACCACATGAGCTGCTGCTAAGCCTGGGGACAGTCTGTGAGGGTGGAAAGGGCAGAAAGCAACCCGAGGGCACGTTCCTGGGAGAGCAGCTTTGCCCGATAAGAAGCTGGCAGTGAGAACGTGGAAGGACAAGGAAGGTCAGACCATTAAATGAGAAGGTTGTGATGGAAGGGAAGGGAAAAGTCCTCAGTTGCTGATCCTGTGAGGGTCAGAACAATGTGAATCTTTCTTTGCTTTGTTTGTCACTAGAAGCTGAATTTTCACGTGCAGAGTAGAGGAGACTCAGTGGGGTTTTGCCAAATTTTTGGCACGGTCTTGAGTGATGATGCTTTGAGCAAGAGCAGGAAAGACAAGCAGTGAAAAT
>JAYRBT010000082.1:150630003-150644801 GCA_036023395.1 Myiotriccus ornatus
AGTGGGAAGGTGAGGCTGGAGTGGGAAGGCGAGGCTGGAGTGGGAAGGTGAGGCTGGAGTGGGAAGGTGAGGCTGGAGGTGGAAAAAGGAGGCTGGAGTGGGAAGGTGAGGCTGGAGTGGGAAGGTGAGGCTGGAGTGGGAAGAGGAGGCTGGAGTGGGAAGAGGAGGCTGGAGTGGGAAGAGGAGGCTGGAGGTGGGAAAAGCCGGCAGGGTGGAGGCTGGATGGGGTTTCTTTGGAAGGGAGGAGAAGGGGTTGAATGGAATTCCAAAGGGTGGCTCCCCCCAGGGGATCAGGGAATGTCTCAGAGGTTCCTCCGTGGCTTTTCCTCCTCTGTAATTGCCCATTCCAGGAAGGAATTCCCAGGGATTGCTTGGGCTGGAAGCAGGTGGAAGGTTCTCCAGGGATTTTTCCTTCTTTATGTGTCTTAATTCCTTAAATATTTTGAGCTGGGTGGTTCGTGTCGTCTCCTGCTGGAGGTGAGCTTGGAATCAGGGCATGGTTTGTTTGGTGAGGTCTGGTCCAAAAGGATTGTGGGATGATGGATGGGGCGGGAATATTCCCAAGGCTGGGAGACCCCGGACAGCGACAGGGATTGGGACAACTCCCACATCCCTGGGATTCCCACTAAACACATCATTCTGGAGATGGTGCAGGATCTCCTGGTTTCACACAGCTGGGAATCAGGGAAGTCTGGGGGCTCCAACTCCTCATTCCCAGGTTATCCAGGAGGTTTTGGGAGGGTTGTTGGGATTTCCCTGTGGGCAAAGTGTGGATATCCACTGGATTTCCCTCAGGACAGGGGTGAGGGGAGTGGGTGGGATGTTCCTGGGAGACACTGGGAGCGGAGTTGGAAGGGGTTGGGAAGGACCTTAAAGACCAGCTTATTTCCCTGTGTCCCAACTCAACCTCTGGAATTCCAAGCTTGGCTCCCTTTTCCTGCTTTTGGATTTATTCCTGGGAGAGGTGGGTGGTTCATCCTCCTAATTTAGAATCCTGGAATGGTTTGGGTTGGAATGGAGCTGAAAGATCCTGGAATTCCACCCAGGGACACCTTCCACTATCCCAGGTTGCTCCAAGCCCTGTCCAGGTTGTCCTTGAACATTCCAGGGATGGGGCAGCCACAGCTTCTCTGGGAATTCTATTCCAGTCCCTTCCCACTCTCCCAGGGAGGAATTTCATCCCAATATCCATCTAAAGCTTCGCTCCTTCACCTGAAATAGCTGGGGAAGTGTTGGAATGATCCATCTGTGGCCGTGCAATTCCAGGGGCAAAGGAGGAATAACTCGGGAGCACATCCTTGTTTTATCCGATACCTCCATTCCAGAGGCTGCTTTTGGATCGTCCCTCTCCAAAATATTCCCTCCCTGCTCATCCTTTCCTTTCTCCTGCTCCACTTTGGGATGAGACAGTGATTTGTGTCACCGAATTCTCGTCCCCCCTCCCGCCGGAACCGCCTGGCGCGAACATTCCGAACGGGATGAAATCCCATTTACATCCCTTCTTCCCCAAGGAAAACAATTCCACCAGGACTCACAAACCCTTCAGAAACTTCCCACGACTCTTTAGTGCTGGAATCACCCCCCTCCCTCCCCCCAGAAATTCCCTAAACCCTTCGTTCCTCTCCACAACACGAGTGGCGCCGTGGGATGAGCGAGCGGCTCCCGCTCGGAACGTTGGGAGAAGGAGCTGCTTTTCCTGACCCGTGGAAAGAGCAAACTGGGAGCAAGTGAGGAGTAAGTTATGGGAAACATCCACATGCTCAGCTGCTGATGATTTTATGGGCACCGAGCGCTCCAATCCCTCCCTCGGGAATCTCAGCGCTGGATTTTCTCCCCCCTCTTCCCCCTCCCCCCCCATCTATTTTTTCCTTCCCTGGCAGTGAAATGTTTCCAGTGGGGTGATTCCCGCTGGGATAACGCTTCCAGGGGTTGATTTTTTTTGGTGGGGGAGCTGGTTTGGGGTTTATTTCTCTTGTAGTGGTGATTTCCACGAGGTGGTGACGCCTCGGATCGCGCTCCGTGCGGGTTTATCCGGTGCTCCCTTCCCTCAGGGAAGCTCTCGGATCGTGCCCAGCTCAGGACCCCTTGGAATTGATCTCATCTCTTCTTTGCCTGCCTCGTTAATCCCGTTTTCCTGAGGTTTTTCCCTCAGTTTTGCCTCGCTCAGCCCAACGTTCCCGCCTCGCTCCGGGCGCCCGGCGCTGCTGTCGCGCCCAGGTCGATTTTCCCTGGAAATCATCGCCTTTCCAGGTCTCTCTTCCCTCTGGCTCGTCCTTGGGAGCCGGGGGTGGAGCGTGGCCGCCGAGGTGGCTCCTCAGTCCCGGGAGGAGCGGGCAGAAGTTCACATTCCTGGCAGAAGTTCACATTCCTGGCTCCCGGCCCGCTCCGGTTGCGTCCGTGCCCGTCACGAACGGTTTTGGGTTTCCGCCTTTCCCTCGGCATTCCCGGCGGACTCATCCCAAGGCTGCCAGGGGAGCCTCGGGCAGGGAGCCAGCAGTGGGAATTCTGGTTTGGAGGCACCTCCTGTAGGGATAACGGGCTGCTGGGAGCCTGGGAATGGGTCTGGCTCAGCCGAGAGCGTCTCCACGTGAACGTTGGGATTTGGGATCGGGGGAAATCAGGGGGAACGTCCAGGTGGGAACGCGGCAGAGACGTCGAGTTGAAGGTGTCTGGAGTGTCTGTTTTCCTGCAGGATTCCATCTGCACACGCGGTTTGTCGTGGAATCCAAAGCCGGCGGAGTTCCCATCCTTGGAATTGCTCGAGGCCGGGTCGGCTGGGGCTCGGAGCAAGCCGGGATAGTGGAAGGTGTCCCTTCCAGGCCAGGAAGGGGGTTGGAAATTCCCTTCCCACCCAACCCATTCCATGATTTCCTGTTGAAAATCACCCCTCGATCCCTATTTTAAGTATTTTTGCCCCGATCCCTATTTTGGGATTGGGGAATTCCGTCGGTGTCCGGCAGCTCTTTGGGGAATAGTCTGTTTATGCGTTAATAGGAGAAATATTTGGCTTTGGGAATTCCGGAATTCATCCTTCCATTGGCTCTGAGCCGGGATGTTTTCGTGTCCGTGGGGAGCTTTGCTACGGATCCAAAACTTTCAGGGGTGGAGCGGGTTGGAAGTGAAATGGGAAGGGAAAGAAATGCAGGGAAAAAAATATGGGGAAAAAATACAGGAAAAAGAAATGCAGGAAAAAATATGGGAGAAAAATACAGGGAGAAAATACCAGGAGAGAAATACTGGGGAAAAAAAATACAGGAAAAATACAGGGAAATGATACAGGAAAAATATAGGAAAAATAGAGGGGAAAAAATAGAGGGGAAAATGCAGGGAAAAAGAAATACAGGGGAAAAAAATACTGGAAAAAACCAGGAAAAAATAGAGGGGAAAAAAATACTGGAAAAAACCAGGAAAAAATAGAGGGGAAAAAATACAGGAAAAATACAGGAAAAAATAGAGGGGAAAAAATGCAGGAAAAAATAGAGAAGGAAAAATACAGGGGAAAAGTGCTGGGAAAGAAATACAGGGAAAAAAAACAGGAAGAAATACAGGGAAAAAATACAGGAAAAAGAAATACAGGGAAAAAAAGAAGAAGAAAACAAAAAAAACGGGAAAAAAAAACAGGGAAAAAAATTAGGAAACAGAGCAGTGGATCCTGCACTTCTCCTTTGTCCTCCTGGGGCTTCCCAATTCCAGGGATGGGAGGGATCCATAAATTCTCTGGGCAACCCTCCTCACCCTCCCAGGGAAGAATTCCTTCCCAATATCCCATTTAACCCGATGGGGAAGGAATATTGGGATATTCCAGTATCCCATCTAACCCTCCTCTCTGTCTTTCCTCCTTTTTCTTTCTTTTTCCCTGTTTTTTTTCCACCTCCTGACGTGCCTGTCGGCATTCCCGGCGCGGTCCCGCTTGGAATTACCGGCGCGGATAATCGGAGCCTGAGCGCCGGCACTCCCCAAATCCCAGCCTGGCAGATGCTCAACTCCCTGGAAAACCTGGGTGGCTTTCTCAGTTCCGCTCTCTGCTTCCCGTTCTTTCCCAAATCCCAATTTCCCCTCTTAGTTTTGACTCCCCCCCCCTCCCCATCCCGGCAAACATTCCCATTTGATTCTTTCTGCCCCCCCCCCCCAAATTCCAGATGGAAATTCCTCCCCGGGCTGAGCTGAGCGAAGTTGTTCATTCCAGGACTCCCCCCCCCTCCCAGCTTGCTCCGTGCGCTCTGCGAAGCGATAAATCCAGGGAATATTCCCCGGAACGCGGAGCAGCTGCCGGAGAGCACCCGGGAGACGAGGGTTCTGTGGCCTCCACATCTCCCGGCTCCCGCCAAACTCCGCTGCTCCAGCAGATTTCACGGAGCCGAGGTTTTGCCGAGGTTTTCAGGGACTGGGGGACTCGTTTGTCTCGTTTGCCAACGGGAATTTTGCTGTTTCTTCCCCCCGGGAAGTTTAAATTCAGGGAATGTTTCCTCCGGCCGATCCCGGCGCGTGCGGATTCCGACGGGATTCTATTCCGGGCTTGTTTGGGGTTTGTGTGGAAGTGTGGACAGGGGGAGGGGCTGGCTCCGTTCCCGGAGTTGATCCCATGTGTTATCGGCTCCTTAAGCTGCCCTGGGGGGGCTCTCCGGTGGAAAAGGGCACGGGAATACTCGGAGACGCCGGCTGGGCCGGGGACTGCGCTCGGGGTTGGGATGGAGGAGCTCCGGCTGTTCCTCCCGGCACCGGGAATTGTCCCGGGACGGCTTGTCCTTGGCTGGGACTGGGGGAGCTCAGAGAAGTGGGAGTGGGTGGGATGTGCCCTGGAACTTTGTTTTTCCTCCAGAATCGTGGAATGGTTGGGGTTGGATTGGAAGGGAGTTAAAGATCCTGGAATTCCAACCCTGACACCTCCCACCATCCCAGGGTGCTCCAACCTGGTCTTGGACACTCCCAGGGATGGGGCAGCCACAGCTTCTCTGGGAATTCCAGCCCAGCCCCTCCCCACCCTCCCAGCCAGGAATTCCTTCCCAAGATCCCATCTAAAGCTCCCATATTCCAGTTTGAAGCCATTCCCTGTGTCCTGTCCCTCCACCCCTTGTCCCCAGTCCCTCTCCAGCTCTCCTGGAGCCCTTTCAGGCCCTGGAAGTGGCTCCAAGGTTTCCCTGGATCCTTCCCTTCTCCAGGTGGACATTCCCAGCTCTCCCAGCCTGGCTCCAGAGCAGAGGTTCTCCAGCCCTTGGAGCATCTCCATGGGCTCCTCTGGACCTGCTCCAGCAGCTCCACATCCATCTTATTCCGGGGAATCCCAGGGCTGGATCCTGTGCTACCAGTGGGATTTTGGGAAAAAGGATTCCCCAGCAGAAAACATCCAATGGAAGCACCAAGGGATACAAAACAACCCTGTCTTGGACTCCCTCAAAGCGGAAAAACTGGACCACGCTCTTCTCTGTTCAATTTTTGGGTTGAAAGCTCTTGGTTTTGTCCCTTTTGTGTTGTTATTTTGTTTTCCCCCCCCGGCCCACAGGAAAGGACTCTGAGGATGACCCAGCACAGCCCTTGTGGAAGTTCTTGTGAAGGTGATAATAGAGGGGAAATAATAAAAAAAGAGAAGGAAATAAAAGGGAAAAAAACCCTTCTTTTTGTGCAGCCTCAGTTCAGGGACATGGTTTGTTTAAAGGGTCACAACCCAAGGGCTGCCCAGGTGGGTGGAGGGAAAATGGAACTAAAATTGGCTCTGTTTGATCCAATATGGGATCCCATGGGAGAAGGAGGAGAAGCCCAATTAAAAAAAAAAAGGGGTTGTGCCAAGTTTTCAGGCAAGGAAGAGCAGCCAGAACTTCTGGGTCCAGTTCATATCCCCTCAGACCCTTCAAATGTCCCCTCACCCCCTTCAAATGTCCCCCCATCACCCTCAAATCTCACCCCCAGCACTCCTTTTTCCTTCTTGAGGGCACTTCAGTTCCTTCCATGCCTGTTTTGGTCAGAAATCCTTCTGAATAAAGAAATTGGATTCAAGGATGCTCAGGAGAGAGCTGGAGGTGGAGATTTAACCCCTCCAGCTCCTCCCTCCAACCCAAAGTCAGGATCTGTTCCCGCCTGGGGGACCCCCAGGGATGAACCAGGAGCCCTAATTAAAGCTGATGGAGGTAATTACCACCCCCTTCTGTCTCACTTCATCAAACCAAGCCTTGAGAGGTTAAAGAGTCCACCTCAACCTTGAGAAATCGGTGGAAGAGGTGACCCAGAACAGCTTTGGAACCCAAACAAAACCCCCAAACCCCGTGAGCTCATTCCGCTCCAAGTGACCTGCGGGGTGGGATGAGAGACTTCCTTGTCTCTCTCCCACCTTGGCAGGAAGATCTGCTGCCCTGTTCACAAGGGAGGGGCACCCCCAGTGCCACCACCCGGCTGGAATCACGGCGTGTTTTTGGGAAGGCGTCAGCTGTCTGCCTCCCGAGGCACGGGGCAACCCCTGGGAACCCCTGGGAGCTCCGTCGGGAGAGGAATATTTTACACCCACGGGTCACTAGGACACAGGGAATGGCTTCCCACTGCCAGAGGGCAGGGTGAGGTGGGATGGTGGGAAGGAATTTTGGGCTGGGAGGGGTGGAATGGAATTCCCAGACAAGCTGTGGCTGTCCCATCCCTGGAATTGTCCAAGGCCAGCTTGGAACAACCTGGGATAGTGGGAACTGTCCCTGCCCATGGCAGGGGGGTTGGAAGACAATGATTTTTAAGTCTTTCCAACCCAAAAACCATTCCATGGTCCCACAATCCCTCTCTTTCCAGGCTCGTGGCAGCAGAAGGAACTTCTGCCCCCTCTGCAGCTTGGAAAGCAATTTATCCCAAGGCTCATTTCTGAGCCAAGCCAATCAATCATAATTGCAGCTTAATCCAGACTCGGATTAAGAACATTAACTAAGTAATTTATTGGGATTTCTCCTGTCCCAGCTTGCAGAGATCCCAGGATTAAGGCCTGGAGAAGCCATTCCTGGAGCCTGGGACAAGTTCAGCCGAGCCCTGCCCGATCCTTTATTTTGATTTGAACAATCACTGGACAAAAAAAAATGTCACTGTTAGGGCTAAAAAGCAACTCCAGGAAGAGCCAGGCTGGGTGTTCTCCCCTCATTCCCAGTGGGACTCCCTGGATGTGCAGCCACCTCCTTCCCGAGCCCACGGCAAGTGTCAGTTCTCCTTCCCAGGGCACAAACCTGATATCCTGGAGTTTGAGCCTTCCCTGGAATCCCTTCCCTGGAGTCTCTTCCCCTGCCAGCCCTCGGGTTTCTGGTCTGATTTTCCCTGTTTTTTTCTTTTTTATTATTTAATTTTTGCAACATCAGACCTCTCGTAAGAGGGGAGGGGAGGAAGAACCCTCTGGAAAGCCTTCCCCTTGCTCTCCCTCAAATCTTCCCGGGGGGGGGGTTTTCCCACCTCCCAGTGCCTGCCTGATGCAGCTGGGTTGTTTATCTCCCCCGCTGGATCTGGAGCAGATCCATCGGTTCGGCAGCCAAGGAGGGATTTTCATCCCACCCAACTCGTCCCTCTGCGCCGACTGAGATGAATCAGCCCCCCAAAAAAACCCCCTCGTCTCTCCCAACCCATCAGCGAGCAGATGGAAGAGCTGATGACTGTCCGTCCTCCCAGCAGCTGAGTCACCGTCCCCGGAGGGGTTTGAAAGACTTGGAAAAGCGGCACTTGGGAACGTGGCGGGGACTGGAGGAACCTGAAGGTGTTTTCCAGCCTAAGGAATTCCAGGATTCAGGTCACCCACCAGGGGAACGGTGTTTCCAGGGCCAGGCTATGGAAAGTGGCTCTGGGAAGAAAAAGAGGATTCATCCCTGAGGATCAATAACCTGTTGGCCCCACAGCATTCCCGGGAGAGAGCACCATGTGGGAAGGTTCCTGATTGTTCCCACAGCTCCAGGATGTTGATGAAGAAGCACCAGGAAGGGATGGAGCCCCTCTGGAGCCTCCAGCTGCTCAGAGAACTTCCATGGGGAGTTTGTTTGGACCCCCCCAAACCATCCTTATATCGGGGCACCAGAGCTGGAGCTCTGCATCCAGGCTGGGATCATCAGCACAAGGATGTGGAGATGCTGGAGCGAGTCCAGAGGAGGCCAAGGAGATGCTCCAAGGGCTGGAGCCAGGCTGGGAGAGCTGGGAATGTTCACCTGGAGAAGGGAAGGATCCAGGGAGACCTGAGAGCCCCTTCCAGGGCCTAAAGGGGTCCAGGAGAGCTGGAGAGGGAGTGGGGAAAAGGGATGGAGGGACAGGACACAGGGAAGAGCTTCCCAGGGTTAGGTGGGATATTGGGAAGGAATTCTTCCCTCAGAGTGCTGAGAGGCTGGAATGAAATTCCCAGAGAAGCTGTGGCTGCCCCTGGATCCTTCCTGGAAGTGTCCAAGGCCAGGCTGAAGCAATCCAGGATAGTGGAAGGTGTCCCTGCCCATGGCAGGGGGTGGAACTGGATGACCTTTAAGGTCCCTTCCAAGAAAAACCATTCCAGGATCCTTTAAGTTCCAAATCCCAGATTTGAGGGTAAACAACCCCCTGGAACAGGACAGGCTGGAGAGGGGGGGGATGATGGAGTTGCTGAATTCAGCTTTTTGATGGAGGAACAGCCAGGAAGCAGATTCCAAGGAAAGTTCGGCTCTGGACAAGCAGCTGGTGACAAGATGCATCCAGGGAAATTCCAACCGGAGCTGCCCGGTGCCACCACAGAGAAGACAATCCCAGCACTGCTGGGAATCTGCCAGAGGAGAAGCCAAGGACAAAAAGTCACCCCTTTCCCCCCAAAGCTGCAGCAGGATTTGTTGTCTGGGGTGGATTTTATTCCCATTTTTCCCCCCCAGCAACTGTTCCAGCTGCACTTGCTGATGCAGCTCCTCTCTCATGTGATGCTTGAGAGAGCTTTTTCCTCTAGGAAATTCTAAAAAAAAATAAATAAATAAAATTAATTAATCTGTTGGTTCAGTGGGAACATCCACAGGGACACAAAGATACCCACAGTGCTCATCCCACTGCATCTTCCTCCTCTTTTTCCTGCTATTGGGAGACAGGAGCACTGGGTTTGCAGGGATTTAGCTGGAATTATGCCCTTATTTTATGGAATCACAGGATGGTTTGGATTGAAAGGAACCATAAAGCTCATCCAGTTCCAAACCCCTGTCCCAGCTGCTCCAAGTCCTGTCCAACCCCAGCAATTCCAGGGATGGGGCACCTATCTGGGATGGAATAAACTTTCCACCATAATTAATGGCAAATATTCAGTTTGACCTCTTTGGAAAGCCAGAAAGCCCTTCAAGGTGGGCAGAAAACCATCTCCATCCACTGGGAGACCAAAGTGGTCCCTTGTGTTCCAGAGCTACAAACCCCAACCCGGGGCTCAAGGAACATCCTCTCAGCAGATCCACACCTTGGATGAGCTCCAAAAACCCTCCAGTCACTGATCCCCAGGGAAAACAACAGGGAAAATTTTAAAGAAATCCATTTAAAATCCCCAATTGCCAAACAAACCAGCAACAGTTTAAACACAAGAACAAGTGGCTGCAGATGAACACGTGGGAAGCACCAGGAGCTTTGCACTGAACATCAGCCCTGAGGTGCCAGAGGGCTCTTGCTGCCAAGCCAACAGCTTGTTCACACCTGGCAGCCACTGGAATGCGGGAATGTTGCCAGGGACACGCTGGTATCACTTTTTATTTAGGTCTAAAAACCAGCTGAGTAGGTGGAAAGTGGTCGGTGCTGTCGGTCCCTGCCTGCTCCACGCCCAGCAGGAATGTCATCCCAACACAGCAAGGTTGGTACCACCTCCCCCCCAGCACACTCGGAGCCTGGACCAGCATCATCTTTCCTTACTGCCTGTTTTTTAGGGAATGAGCCATTCCCGAAATCTGTGCCTGGACGGATTAAGTTTGTGCCACGGAGGAACTGAGACAGAGCCAACCGAAGGAATTTGGGATTAAAAAAACCCCCACATCCCCCAGTGAGATGTTCTCTCCCACACCAAGATTTACCCACCCAGGGGTGGTTAAACCACGCTTGGCTCGTGCCGAGGTGAGTTTTATCCCCCTGTGATGTGAAGCTGCTTTTTAATCCGGCATCTTTCTCCTCCCTCCCGCATTTCTTTTTCATTTCACATCCTGGCCCAACTTTCTCCTCTCCTGGAGGTGAAAGGGCACAAAATCCCCTGAAATGTAGAACCCTGAGTCTTTTTAATCCCTCTCCCTCTCATTTCAACCCCCTCCCATCAGCCCAAGGCCAGGTCTGACAGAGCAGCTTAAGCTGTTCTGGTGCTGTCGCCGCCTCATATTTCCCACCCAACCAATTCACAGAGGGGCTCCAACCACGTCCAGGAGACAGGACTGAACCACAGTTTAGTCATCAGCACAATTAAAGCTCTCATTTAATCTTATTGCCAGACTCCAGAGGGAAAAAAAAAAAAAGAGGAAAACAAAATCCCAACAAGCACTTGGCAGCTCCGAGGAGGAATCAGGAATTCCCTCCAAGCCACTCAGGGTGGAGGGGCACGATCAGCAAAACCTTCTGTCCACGAAAGGGCATCAAATTCTTCTCCTGGACAACCCCTCAGCCCCTGCAGGGCCAGGGAAAAAATAACCAAAGCTTTCCAAGGGCACCAGCTGAGCGGGACTGAAGGGTCTGAGGTGGAAGAGGGCTCAGAACTCGAAGTCCTCGTTGGCCATGGCGATGGCCCAGGCAAACTTCTCCCTCTGGGTCTTGTTGTAGATCTTCTCGATGGGCACCCCGAACTTCTTGCACCTGTGAAGGGACGCAGGTTGGATCTGATGATCTTGGAGGTCTTTTCCAACCCCAGTGATCCAGGGATTTTGGGATTCGGTGCCCCCCCCCACTCCAGGTGCAGCATCTCCAACCCAAGTTCCTTAAGACAATAACTTCAGGCCACTGCTGAAGACTTGCCAAGTGACCCCCTCTTGCCCTGAAATCCAGTTATTTGTATCAAGTGGAAGCCATAATTTGGGATTCACTCTCATGCCCCACCCCTGGAAGTGTCCAAGGCCAGGCTGGACGGGGCTTGGAGCAACCTGGGCTGGTGGAAGGTGTCCCTGCCCAGGGCAGGGGGTTGGAACTGGATGATCTTTAAAGGTCCCTTCCAACCCAAAGCATTCCATGACTGCACATCCCAGACCTACCAAGCAATGCTAATCCTGGGATCCAGGTAATTGAGCTTGGAAGTGCCCAGAGCTATCTGCTTGTTCTCCTCCTTATCTGTGGCCTGGACATTCAGCCTGGCCAGCTGCTCCTCCAGCCTCTTCAGCAGCTTCTTCTTCTTCTCCACATTCCTGAGGGCACAGGAAGAACAACACAGAGGAAAATTCTTAACCTTGTAAATATTCCAGAATGGAAGAATCAAAAAACCTTGACTTGTTTCTCCAGGACTTTGACCTGGTAAGATGCCCTTTTTTTAAAATATAAAATATAATTTCCACCACCAAAAGATGGGCAAAACCCAAAAATCCAACCTCCAGAGACCATCACCCTCAAAAACCTTGGGATGGGTTACCCAGAGAAGCTGTGGCTGCCCCATCCCTGGAAGTGTTCCAGGCCAGCTTGGATGGTTCTTGGAGCAACCTGGTCTGAGGGAAGGTTTCCCTGCAAGGAACCATCCACAGGATCTCAAACCATCTTCCACAAGAGGCACCTGATCCCCACACCCTGGGCACTCCTGCCCTCGGGAACTGAGGAGTTGGACCAAACCATCCCCACCCAAGGGCTCTCCGTGCAAGGATCCCTCTGGATTCTCCAAGGCAGAGCCACTCACGCCTCTGCTTTGGCATCTTTTGTGTCTTCCAACTCCTCTTCAGCTTTTTGCAGCTCTTGCTGGGCTTCCTCCACCTGCTTCTTCTTGGCATCGATCTGGGAAGGGGAAAATCAAGTCAGGCCACACACTCTGGTCCTCCCTGGAGGTTTCAGATGCCTCTCCCTTTTCCCCTTCCCACTCCTTAATTCCTTACCAGCCCTTCTCCAGTCCCAAAAACCTGTCCCTGCAGCACCTGCTGGGCTCAAGCATCTCTCAGGATCTTGCCAAGAGATTCCAGAACTGCCTGGAGCTCCTAAATCCGCTCATCTCGTGCCACTACCTGAGCCCAACCGGTTTGTGAGGGGGTTGGAGCCCTTTGAAAAGTCCCAGCCCCTCAGTGCAGTGTGAGCAAAAGCTGAGGATAATTAAAAGTGGTAATTTGAGGGATTTCCAGAGCAGATCCATGAATTTTCCAGCTGCTCCTCCTGCAGTCAGACAGGAAAACCAGTTCCCCTGGTCCTGAGCCAGCTGTGGCATCGCAAGGAGCTCGGTTTGCGGACACCAAGCGATGGAAAGACACCAAAACCACAAAAACCCACCCAAATTCTGTGCCAAGTGGGCTTCATCCAAGCATTTGAGCTTGGATCTCGCCCCATCCCTCTCCACCCCTGGCTCTGCACTGATTCAACTCCACTATTCCCACTTCGTTCCCTCAGGAGCTCCAGCGACTTGATCTTTAGGGCATCACCTTCTCCCCCCAGCCCAAAAAACGAACTCAGGGGTGAGATCAGGCCCGAGGGCTCTCAGCTCGGGTCTCCCTCACCTTGGCCTGCAGGATTTCCATGGATTTGGCAAAGGTTTTGGGCACGGACCTCTGATGGTTGCACAGCACGGCCACGGCGCGGTTGGCTCGGTTGTAGGAGAGGAGCTTCCCGGCAACGTTGTCTTCAGCTGGGAAGAAGCGGGAAAAGCATCGCCAGGGCTCTTCCCTGGGATTTAGGGAAGGCAGAACAGCAGCAGGTCGTTGGTCTTTCCCATCCCTTTCTCCAGGGAAGGGCGATAACGGGTGTGGGAATCGGTGAAGGACAACCGAGCATCACCACTCGTCACTCACCTGCCCAAGGAGCTACAAATGGTGCAACCAGCCAGCCAAACAAGGAAGAGGGAGACAAACAGCCCCACCTGGGCTCTAAATCAGTCAAGAGTATCCCTGAGTTAACCATTTCTCACCGTGGTTCCCAACCTGCTGCCCCGGGAGTGTTGCGGCCCCCATAAGTTACGTACCACCCTACGAGGTGGGGCATCATCTGCCAACGAGGGGTGGAGGGTTCTTGGGACCCCAGTGGACATATCTGAGCCTTCTGGCCACGTGAAGACCCCCAAGAGTGTGTAACTCACGGTTGGTGAGTGCCTTGAGCTGCTCCTGCAGGGTGATGGAGGCGTTGTAGGTCCGGAACACCTTGGCCGTCAAACCATCCATCAGGTGCTGGAGGTGTTTGTTCAGGAAGGTTGTCTGGGGGAAGGAAGGGACAGGGGATAAAGTGGGTGTGGGGGGAAAGTCACGGCAGGAACTGGAGTGACAGGACAAGGGGGAAGGGCTTCAAGCTGAAAAAGTAGGGTCAGAGGGGATATTGGGAAGAAATTCTTCCCTGGGAGGGTGGGAGGTCCTGCAACAGGTTGCCCAGAGAAGCTGTGACCCCTCCTTGCTCCAAATCCAGTTGTCTGCAGCAAATAGAAGGCTTAGCTTGGGATTCAGTGTCATGCTCCACCCCTGGAAGTGTTCCAGAACAGGTTGGATGGCTCTTGGAGCAACCTGGGATAGTGGAAGGTGGCCCTGCTCATGGCAGGGGGGTTGGAACTGGGTGATCTTTCAGGTCCCTTCCAACCCAAACCATTCCATGGTTCTATGAAAGAGAAGGAATTGAACCAGCAGAAGACAGGACAAAGCTCTCGTTTTGCAGACCCTCCCCTGCCTAAGAAACCAAATTAAAAAACATGAGCTCCTGAAGTTTGTAGATCCACCTGTCGGGTCAGGCCACCAAAACCGGCACAAATTCCACCTCAACCCACAAAGGATCTCCCTGCAAGTCAACAATTTCAGCCCAGCCACGTCCCAGAAGACACATCTTGGCACGTGGGGACACGGTTTAGTGGTGAACGTGGTTGATGGTTGGACTGGATGATCCTGGAGGTCCCTTCCAACCTTGATGATCCTGTGATATCACCCAATACGTGATCTCACATCTGCTCTACGTGTTGGGGCTGCCCAGGGACCCCACAGCCCCCCCTGGGGCTCCACGTGGACCGAAGGTGGAACGACTGAAAGCAGGGAAAGGGGGGCACTGATGAGCCCCAAAGGCTGGCAGGGAGGGGGGTCACAGGTTTGATTCTCCCCCCCCCACTCTGGGCCATCAGTGGTGTTCCAGAAGATCAGAGGTGACAACTCACACTGAGCCTGTCGAAGAGGTCATCGGAGGGGTCCTTGTTCCTGGTGAACAGCTGCAGGTTCTTGAAGACCTAAAGGGTGGGGGGAAAGGATGGTCCTGGTCAGGGAGACAAGCAGGAATTGCTCCTAGACATCTCCCTCACCTCTGTGTCCTCATCCAGATGGATTCAGATTCACTCCCAGTCGCCACACCACCAACATTCCCAACTCCAAGGGCTGCCCCTGGTGCTCCCACTGGTGCTGTTCCCCCAAAACCACCATTAAAATCATCCATCCCCCGGGCAAAGAGGGTTTTTTTTTTTAATATACTTTTAAATATATAAATATTTACATATAAACATACATGAAATATAAATTTATATTTATATAATTAAATAGAAGTGAAGACATGTCAAGTTCTGGTGCCCAGCAGACAACTGAGGATGCTCCAGGAAGAGCTTGGGACCTTTTCTACTCCCTCTCAAAAGAGGTGGGAATTCTCCCCCTCTAAAAAAGAGGTGGGAATTCTCCCCCCTCTCCCAAAAGAGGTGGGAATTCTCCCCCCTCTCCCAAAAGAGGTGGGAATTCTCCCCCCTCTCCCAAAAGAGGTGGGAATTC
>JAYRBT010000082.1:150661546-150674337 GCA_036023395.1 Myiotriccus ornatus
CTGGACAGGAGGAGGCTCAGGGGACACCTCAGCACTCTCTGCAACCCCCTGACAGGAGGGGGGAGCCAGGGGGGGTTGGTCTCTTCTCCTACACAACTATCAGTAAGACAAGAAGGCTCAGCCTCCAGCTGTGCCAGGGCAGGGTTAGGTTGGATATCAGGAAGAAATTCTTTCCAGAGAGAGGGATCAGCCATTGGAATGGGCTGCCCAGGGAGGGGGTGGATTCTCCGTCCCTGGGGGTGCTGAAGCAGAGCCTGGACGTGGCACTTGGTGCCCCAAGGTGGGGTTGGGGCACGGCTTGGACTCGGCCATCTCCGGGGGCTTTTCCAACCCAGTTGACTCTGTGACTCATCCCGTGGTTCTGCCCCGCTCCTCGTTTTGCCTGCAGTCACGAAGGGCCTCCTCCTCCTCTTCCTCCTCCTCCTCCTCCTCCTCCTCCTCCTCCTCCTCCAGGGCCCGGTTTTTAATGGGAAGGACAGAACGGAGGCGTTCGGAAATGGCTCCTGAATCTTTAATAAAGCAAACCTTGCCTGGGCCATAAACATGTGCTGACAGCACCGGGGGCTCTCAAGCTCCTCTCTGGCCTCTGGTTCTTTACTTAACTCTGCCATAATGGCTTTAATAGCCCGGGAGGGAGCTGAGGTGAAAGTCCTATTAAAAAAATGGATTTCCGAATTTAATTGAGGCTCCATCTGTGGGGAAACCCAGAGGAGAGAGGTCGCTCCACGGGAGAGTTCGGAAAAAAAAAACCCAACCAGCTGAATCCCAGCAGCAATTCCCAGCAATTCCCTGGGACATGCAGGGTGTGGCCTCCTTGGGGACTGTGCCTTGCATGAAAATGGGGATCCTGATCTGGGTGGATCCCTCTGGCTCTGCGAGGAGGGGACCCCTCGCAGGGGCCACGAGGCCCAGCAGGATGTGCAGGAAATGTCTCCGTCCATCCTGGGAAGCGTCGGAGACCCCACCAGAGGTAGGGCCTGGACGATTAATTTGACTCTCTCCCGACCTGCACGTGGCCTTCCCGTGACCCTTCAGCCCGTGCAGTTATTCCCACGGGATAGCCGGTCCCACGCACGTCAGCACCATCCATCCGTCTGCTTCGGCCCCATCAATATCCATTCGTCCATCTATTAATTCCCCTCTATCAGTTATCCATCCACCTCCTTATTTATCTGTCTGTCTGTTCGTCCCTCTGCTATCCATCAGTGAGCCCATCCATCCATCCATCCATCCATCCATCCACCAGTCCATCCATCTCTCCACCTCTCAGCCAATCCATCCATAACATCCACCCACCTCTGTCCTTCCACTGCTCCATTTGTCCATCCATCTCTTCCTCCACCTATCCCGAGCTTTTCCCCAGCCAGGGAAGCTTTGTACCCTTTAAAGGAATCCCCGGGGATGAGCTGGGAGACACCCCCACATCTTGGATCACCACTATTTGGGGCTGAACCCCCCGAGATGGGATCATTTCTCTCCCCCCAAAAAAATAATTGCTGGAAGATGGACGAATAAAGGGACAAAGAGACGGGATGGAAAGGAGGGATGAAAGAGGGAACAGTTGGGATCAGGGTGGTTCATCACCAGTGATGAAGAGGAGTTGGGAGAGCAGGAATTGTCTCCTTCCTCCCCACCCCCCCACTCGTGGCAGCAGCACCCTGAGTCAGCAGCTCCGCCGAGGTCACGGCACCCGCTCTATTAATTGGATTAATAAAGATGCACGTCCTGGAGGTAATTACCCACTAATTGGGGATGACAAGGTTGGCAGGCTTTGTCCCTCAAAGGGACAATTTCCCGTCCCCGACCCTCCCCTTTCCCAACAGGCAGCGAGTCAATCGTGTTCCTTAAAACCCCCCACGCTCCAGGACCTTGTGCTGCCGATCCCGATCCCGATCCCAGGGCAAATTCCCGCCCCTGGAGCCGCCTGGCACAGCACGGTGGGGTCACCTCCCACCTCCAGCCATCAGCCAGGGAGTTTCCCACCTCTTTGAAGGAGAACCGAACTGTGACTCCCCTCCCTAACGCAGCAGGTAACTCGCGATTCCAGGCGTGAAAACGCTCCTTGGAAATGTTTTGTTGAAGGAAAAATTCCCTGAGGAAAGATCTCAGGCCGATGGTATCTCGCTGATGGAATGTTCCCATCCCGCCCTTTCCCTGGAGCGAGTCCCTGGCTGTGGATCATCTCTGCCCCTCCCTGGAGTCCGTCCTTGCTGGGGATGTCCAACATCTGTCCCAGTTAAATCCAAGCCTGTTCCTTCCCGTGGCTGGGATGCTCCAGGACAATCCAGCTGTGAGCCCTGCACAGCTGGATGGGAATCCTGCAGGATCCATCCAGCTGGATGCTGAGCTCTGCTAGGCTGGGTTTGTGTCCTACACAGGGATGAGGGGCCTTGCACAGCTGGATGTGCCTCTGGCACAGCTGGATGTGCCTCTGGCACAGCTGGATATGGCTCTGGCACAGCTGGATGCTGAGCCCTGCACATCTGGATGATGGGTGGGGACCTGACTCCGACCTGGTGCCGAGTCCCACACGGGCAAGAGGAGCCTGGCACAGCTGGGTGGTGAACCTGGAACATCTGGATAAGGAATTCCTCCCACCTGGAGCTGTGCTGAGCCCTGCACATCTGGATGCTGCCCAGCCCTGCACATCTGGATGCTGCTCAGCCCCGTGGCTGAGCTCTGGGCGGGGCTGCTCCTTCCACAGGGGTGAGGAGCCCGGCACAGCTGGATCCTGAGCCTGGCACAGCTGGATCCGGAGCTCCGTGTGGGAATCCGGAGCCTGGCACAGCTGGATTCGGAGCCCTGCACATCTGGATGCTGCCCAGCCCTGCAGGAGCTCCGCTGCTCCACTTCTGGAGCCTGAAAGTGCTGAGTCTTAGGGATCAGAGAAGGCATTCGGGATCGGGATCAGAGAAGGCATTCGGGATTGGGAACAGAGAAGGAATTCAGGATTGGGATAGGATAAGGAATTCAGGGCTGGACAGGGAGGCAGGAGGGCTGTTCCCAGGGAAAACCACTGCCTGGGAAAGCTCAACTTTGCAGAGCAGGTGGTGGAATTCGTGGGATTTGGAGAGCCCCCAGATCTCTTGGGTGTTTAGTGGGGAGGGAACTGAGGTCCTTTCAGCCCCTTTTCCACCCTCCCCTAATCCCCAGTTTGGGGGTTGGGGGGGGTTTAATCAGCTGATTAAGTGATAGAACCAAATCATTTAATCCCTGCTGAGCCCGACTCAGCCTCCCTGCCCAGCCCCGGGTGGGGGAGCACAGGGAGATATTAAAGTGCATATTAAAGTGCTGGAACAGCCATTAAAAACTCCCCACACCTTGTAAAGCTGCCCAGTTAATGTTCCTGCAGAGGCTGGGATTTCTTAATTACCCAATCTGGGCCTTGTTTGCTTTATCCTGATTTTTATCTTTTTTTTTTTTTTTTTTTTTTTTAAATGTTTTATTTAAATAAGGCCAAAGGAACGTGATTTTTCTGGTGGTTTAAGGGAAAACTAGCCCCGAAAATGGCTTTTCCCCTTCCCTATTCACAGGGAGAAGCCGCAGGTGTTGTGTTATCCTGGTGTTATTTCCACTAAAACCCATCAGGAAGGGATGAGGAAGGAGGTTGGGAAAGTGGGAAGCTCAAGGAGCTGAATTTCTGCCCTGGTGTCAGCACAGCTGAAGCACCAGAAGACTGGAAAGAAGGGGGTTGATCCCTTGGCTTTTCCATGGGGGTTTGGGCTCTGCTTTCCATGTTTTCCTCCCCCAGAATGAAAGGAAAATGATGAAACCAAGATCAGAGAAAAGGGGTTGTCACGGGCTCAAAAATCTCCATCCCGGAGATGAAACAGAAAATAGGGAAGAAGCAGCAGCTCTAAATCCCTCCGGGAACACCTGCAGGGGGTCACAAGGTCTGTCATTCCCTGTTCCCTGCTTTTTGACCCTGGATCTGCTCTGGGAGAGCTCCGGTGGGAGAGGAGCAGGGAATGCTGAGCCAGTCCAGGGGTGTGGGAGGAGAGTGATCCCAGAGCCCTGAATCTGGCTGGTGACACCCTGACGATGACCTGATGTCACCCCCACCCTTCCCATCTGTTTTTCCTGCCTTTTTTTCTCCCCCTTTTCCCAGATTTTCCCATCCATCGCCCTGCCTGGCCCACTGCGGCTCGTTGGCTCCGGAGTTCCGGATCCATCCCGAGGGTGGCAAGGAGGAATTCTGGGGTGGATGCAGCATTCCAGGGATCCCTCCACCAGGCAGAGCCTTGCTGAGGCTCCAGGATGATCCTGGGAGCTGTCAGAGAGGCCCAGCTGGGCTTAAACCTCCTCCAGAGGGAACAGGAGGGATTTGCTGGGAGCCAGCCTGGAATCGTGCGCAATCCTTACTCCAGGAATTCGGAATTTGGGAATTAAAGGTCACCCAGTCCAACCCCCTGCAATGGGCAGGGACATCTTCACTTGGTCAGGTTCCTCAGAGCCCCGTCCAACCCTCCCTTCCCGAATTTTTCCTTGGATTAAATGCCCTCCCTTCAAATCCAGCCAATTTTTCCTTGGAATAAATGTCCCACTTCTGAATCCACTTCAACATTGCACCGACATCCAGAGTTCCTTCCCCATTCCATGAGGATCCCACTGCCTGGAGCCCCAGCATTCCTTCCCTGTCACCTTGCAGCACCTTCCCAGGGAGGATTTTTCCCTGTCCCAGCATTCAGGCTCCAGGAGGAAAAGCATCCAGCCTTGGGAAAAGGGGCTCAGGGATGGAGGGAAGAGCAGAGCCCCCCACCCCTCCCATTCCCACATCCAGCTCTCCAACGGGATAAAGACCCATCCCACAACTGGGATATTTTAAATTAAAATGGGATTAAACTGGGGAGTTCCAAACGAAAAATCTGGGAGAAGAGTTTGGATGTGAAGACAGTTCCTGGCACTGAATCCACACGGAGTGAACCCCACCAGGATGTCCCATTTTCCCAGACTTGAGCTCCTCCTTTTCCCATTCCCAGGCTTTTTGAGAATTGGGAAAAGGTCCTCAGGGATGGAGGGGAGAGCAGAGCCCCCTCCTTCTTTTCCAGCTCTCCAAAGGGATAAGACCCATCCCACAACCAGGATATTTCAAATTAAAATGGGATTAAACTGGGGAGTTTCAAATGAAAAATCTGGGGTAAGAGTTTGGACGTGAAGACGATTCCTGGCACTGGATCCACACGGAGTGAACCCCACCAGGATGTCCCACTTTCCCGGACTTCAGCTCCTCCTTTTCCCCTCCCCTGTCCCCATTCCCAGGCGTTCTGAGCCTTGGGGCCGGGCCATGGATCCACCGAGCTCACCTGGGGCCCGGAAAAGTGGTGAGCAAGGAGCAGCTGATGGATGGGCCGAGCTGCTGGCAGCGATTTCCTGCAGGAGAAACCCATTCATCAGCCTGGCACGAGGCAGCAGAGGAGCAACATCTGTCACCAGCGGGCAGGGGGGACCTCCCTTGCGCCGGCAAACCCTGGGAAAAGTCCTGATTCCCGGGAAGAGCCACCTGTTTGGGGAGGAGGGGGGAGGAGGAGCGGAGCGGTGAAGGATTGAGGCCGGTGATGCCCCTGAGCCTCCAAACTCCTCCCGACCTCGGTCCTCGCCGCGTGGGCGGGATGGGATTTTGGAGCCAGGGGCACGAGGAGCCGGGAAGAGACAAGGACAGGGACAGGGGGGTCACACACTGGGATCTGCTGATGGCTGGGGGACTCCGGGATTGCCCCCCAGGCTTCGGGCTTGGCGTTCCCAGCGCAGCATCCCCGGGCTGAGCAAGGACTCGGGAGCCTTGTCATTCCCTCAGGGATCCCGGGCACATTCCTGAGCTCTCGGTGTCCCTTCCCCCCGCGGCATCCACTCATCCCAGCCCCTTTTCTCCAGGGGGCTCGCCCAGATCCGAAATAAAAATCCCAAGGGCCGCTCACACAGAACTCTGGGATGCCCCTTTTCCCCTTCACACTTTGTCCTTCGCTCTCCCCTCCCTGCAGCGGGATCCTATTCCCACCCTTCCATGGATAACCTCCGAGGGGACACGTCCAGAGGCGGATGGGGCATGGAATGAGCACTTTGGAGCCTCCATCCAGGCACAACCGGAGGAAAATCCCCTCCTTTTCCATGCGTGTATGCTCAGTCCCCGCATCCCCGACCCGAGCGCTGCCGCCTCCGCCTCCGAGCGTGCAAATTCCCACTTATTCCCGCGCCTGGAAAGATGCTGAGTGGGCAAATCCAGGTGCAGCCGCTGCTCTGGGAAGGCCGTGGAATCTTTGTAAGGCGTTTCTGGGGGTGGGAATTGGGACAGGGTGGTTGTGGCAGGAGCTCCTTTAAGAGGGAGACGCGGGGTGTGGGGTTGGTTTTTTTTGTGGAGTTGGCACTTTGGAATGTTAAGGCTGCGGCGGGAATTGCTCTGTGATATCGAACAGGTAAATAAAGCACGGCTTTGGAAAAGAGGAAACAACAACAACAAAAAGCCTCTGGAAATGCGTGCGAGAGGCGGAATTCCCAGGGGTGTGTCCTTAACCCGCAGCCTTCCCCTCCACCCCGAGAGCAGGGAGCGGATCCTTCTTAACTCTTTCCTCATCCTCCCGAATCCCTAAAAACGCGAAGTGCTCCTGGAAGGCTCGGATCAGAAGGTGCGAGCCCAACAAAGTCCAGCTCAACAAGGCGGGGATGGCCAGGGATGGTCCTGGAGAGCTGCACTCCCCAAAAATTCCCTGTGTGTCCCACCCCGGAACACCGGGATGCTGCTCCCAGAGCTCCTCTCCAGAGCTCAATCCTCCGGGATTGGCAGGGTCTGGTGGTGCTTTCAAACATTCCCACCCGTTTTGCGGACCTGCTTTGGGAGCGGCTTCGAAAGGGGGGGGAAAATTCAGGATTTGGGAGCCTCGAGGTGTTTGTGTCCCGCAGCAGAGACCCCGAACCCCTTCCTGCAACCCGGCACGAGGGAGGGATGGACCCCCCAATTCCCAGAGAATCCAGGAGCAGGGAAGGGGCTGGGAAATGGTCCTGGTGTCCTGCCCTCTTCCCATAAGAGTCATGTTATCCCCCGTTCCTTTCCACCCTGGGCCCAATCCCACTCCGTGCAGGATTCAGGAGCAATAACCGCGGAATTCCTGTGGCCTGAGCAGATTTTCATGGATTCAATCCAAAAAAAACCACCAACCCTGGATGATGTTCCCCAACAACACCACACACCCACCCCTGCTGACATCCCTTAACGACCCCAAAACCTCCCCAGGCAGGAAAATCCCAGTGTCCCAATCCCATATTTCTGGAGCAGCAACGAGATCATCATCTCCCACTTTTCCCATCGTCCCATAAACCAGTTTTGTCTTCACTGAAAGGGATTCCCGGCAAATACTAGATCAGGAATTTCCCCTCCCCTCGGGAATCCGTTCATGGGAATTCTTGCTGGAAAGGCACAAGTTGTTCCCACACACCAGGTGGTCCCAAATTGTGGCATTTGGGCAGGTTAATGGTGGGTTTCCTTTGGAAATATTAAAAGAAAATATGATTTTATTTTTTTTTAAAGGGAAATAAAGATGCAAACCCGCCATAAAACTCCACCTGGAGAAGAAGGAGTTGGGAAACGGAGTTTCTGACTTTTAAAATTTCCAGGAAAAGTCGTGTTTGGATGGTTTTTAAAAGCCCAAATTCCACTGATTCCCATCCTAATGTTATTTATGTTTAAGAAAAACAGATTCGTTTCCTCTGGCGGCTTTTTTTTTTTTTTAAGAGGTGTTTTCATTTAGGAAAAATCTGGGAGTTGAGGCTTTTTTTTGTGTGTGTTTTTTTGTTATCCCACTGGAAACACAGAGAATTCAAAAAAAAAAAAAAAAAAAAAAGAAAAACAAAAAGAAAATGAAAATTAAAAATAAAAATAAAAATAAAAGACAAAAAACCCACTAAAGTTAAACCCAAAGATTTTCATGCCCTTTATTAACAAATCTACAATTAATTCACCAGTGAAAGTGGGGCTGGATCTGATCCACTCCGGGCTTTGGGGTGGGTTTTGGGGAGGGTTTGTGACTCTGCTCCAGGTTTTTCCATCCCAAACCCACGGGAATTGATGTCCAGAGGAGGGTGAGGACATCGAGGCTCATCCCAACCCTCCTGCTCCAAAGGGATGCAGGTTGACTCCATTTATCCCGCAGGAGAGCCAGGGGGGGTAAATCTCCAGCTGATGGAAGGGAAACACCCCCAAACAACCTATTTTGGGGGGGAGGACAAAGGGCATTTTCCATCCCTGGAGGGCTGCACATCCAGCTGGAGTTACTGGAAAGGGCTGGATCCAGGAGAACAGTCGGCTCCGGGCTTGGATTCAGGGATCCACCCTTAAGTGCAGTCACCTGAGGACTCCAGGAATTCCAGGAGCTGGTCAATAGTCCCGCCTGGATCAGTGGGAAAGGAGCAGTAATTATGGACACGTAAATGTTTCAGCCTGGGGAAATGTGACGTTGGGAGGGGTTGGATTGTTGGGGTTTGGGGTTTTTTTTCCTGTCCTTTGGTGTCTCCTTTCGGTCCCTGAGTGATTCCCGTGGGTTGGAGATGCTCTGTGAGGAATGGGAAAGCCCAGGGATGCCCCATCCCAAATCCTGCTGGGATTGCATGAGGAGAACCGGAAAATGTCCTGGACAAGGGGAATCAGAAAATACCCTGGACAAAAAGAATCAGAAAACATCCTGAGGGGGAAAGGACCCACAAGGATCATCCAGCCCAACTCCTGACAATCCCAACAGTCCCACCATGTGCCTGAGAGCCTTGTCCAAATTCTCCTGGAGCTCTGGAAGGATTGGGACCATGACCTGCCCCAGTGCCCAGCCAAGAAGGAAAAGCCCACACCAATTTTCCTGCCCTTTGGTGTCTCCTCTCTGCCCCTGGTGGGCACCTGAGTGATTTCCATGGATTGGAGATGCTCTGTGAGGAATGGGAAAGCCCAGGGATGCCCCATCCCAAATCCTGCTGGGATTGCATGAGGAGAATCAAAAATATCCTGGACAGGGAGAATCAGAAAACATCCTGAGTGGGAAAGGACCCACAAGGATCATCCAGCCCAACTCCTGACAATCCCAGCAATCCCACCATGTGCCTGAGAGCATTTTCCAAACCCTCCTGGAGCTCTGGAAGGATTGGGGCCATGAACACTTCCCTGGAGAGCCCGTTCCTGTCCCCAGCCAGGAGGGGATGCCCACACTGATGGATGTGCTGGGATTGCACCATCGCTCCCATGTGCCCGGGCTGGTTCTAACCTTGAGCATTCCTGCCTATTCCCGGCTTCTCCAAAGGCTCTGGAAGTGGGGTTGTGCCTATTTTTGATCACTCCAGAGCATCTGGGCACTGCCTGCACTGATACATTGGTTGTGATAGGGACACATCCCAAAAATCCTGATGTTCCTTATCCCCCGACTGTGACACCTCCTCCTCCACCTCCACCCTATCCCATGGGAAGCTCCTGGATTCCACCCTGCCCTGAGGACCCTCCTGCTGGCTGCTGGAGCATCCCAATAAACAGGAACCGGCATCCCACCATTTCTGAGGAGCTGGACATGTCCCCCAGCCGCTCTGCTGGGAATTCTCCTTCCCAGCTTCCACTCCTCCCTCCTCCTGCCACCCACTGCCTGGTTTTTTTGGCACAGCAAAGCAGGAGAAACCCGAGCACCCCCCGAGGATGCAACAAAACCACCTGGATCCGGTTTTCCCTGCGGATGAGCTCCCAAAATATTTCCCTTCTGGATGCTTCAACCCTTTTCTGACCCCCCTCAAGGCCATGAAGTCACAGCAGCAAAAGACCCACGGGAAGAAGGAGCTGGTTTTTTCCAGCGTCGGGAAAGGGTTTTTCAGGGAATGGGTGATCCCAAGGTTGATCACTTCCATCTCCCTCCTGAAGGTCACATCTCTGTCCATCTGGGAGACCACTTTAGCCCCTGGAGCAGGGGTGCCCCAAAATTCCTGCTTTAGGGACGTGGGGAAGGGCGTCCCGACCCTCTCGATGCCAAGGAGCTCCTCACGGAGGCTCTGAGGGACAGGTGGCCCCAGGGGACACTCACCCAGTGCCACCTCTCCCAGATTTCCTCCTGGGCGCATTCAGGGATGAGCTCCCCCCTAAATTCCCTGCATTTCTTGCTCATCATCTTCCACTCCACCCCACTCTGCGTGTGGCCTCCCGGTGTCCCAGCCCCACGTGGGCTCTGCAGGGGGATCGTCCTTGGGAACGTCCCCCAGAACCTGCTGAGGGAGCCACTTCCCGGCTGCTGACTCGGTGCCTTGGCTGAGCTCACACCGAGGGATTTTTGGGGCCAACTTCCCCACCTGGAGCTGAAATCCAACACCAGGCTGACCCTTGGAATGCAGCTGAGCGCCCTGTCCCTGCCAGCGGGGGGGAATTTCACTGCGGAACACCGGGATGCTGCTCCCAGAGCTCCTGGCCAGAGCTCAGTCCTGGTGGGGTCAGGCTGAGCTTCCAAACATTCCCACCCATTTTTCAGACCAGGGAAGAGCAGGAAGACCATTCCCTGCGCAGAATTCCTTGGATGCTGGTGCAGGTTCACACTGTCCTCAATGCCCGTCTCCTCATCCAAGCACTGGAAGGAGAAGATCCAAAGGGTCAGGAGGGATGGAGACATCCTTTCCTTTAGGAAAAGATCCACAGGGTCAGGGATGGACACACTTTCCTCTGGGAGAAGATCCAAAGGGTCAGTAGGGATGGAGACATTCTTTCCTTTAGGAGAAGATCCACATGGTCAGGGATAAAATCACATTTTCCTCTGGGAGAAGATCCACAGGGTTAGTAGGGATAGACACACATTTTCCTCTAGGAGAAGATCCAAAGGGTCAGTAGGGATGGAGACATTCTTTCCTTTAGGGAAAAATCCACAGGGTCAGTAGGGATGGACACATATTTTCCTCTAGGAGAAGATCCAAAGGGTCAGTAGGGATGGACACATATTTTCTTCTAGGAGAAGATCCACAGGGTCAGAAGGAATGGACATGTTCTTTCCTCTGGAAGAAGATCCAAAGGGTCAGGAATGGACACACATTTTCCTGAGATGAATCCACTGTTTCACTCAGCGGGCTGAGGACGGTGCTCTCGTGGCATGTAACACATTCCAGAACATCCTGTCTCCTGTCCAGGAGCAGCCTGGGAATGCTGAGCATGAAGGGAAAAGATCCCACCGTGGGAAATGGGATGTTTTGCTGTTTTATCCAGAGCAGGATCAAACCTTCCAGATGCTTCTCCATGAGATTTGTTCCTGCAGAATTCCAGCCTCGGGAGGGGGAGGATGAGGACGGAGGGGGATCCAGCAGTCCCTGTGCTCCATGTGAACCCCACAGGAGATGGGAAAGTCACGGGAGGATCCTCGTGGGGCAGGTCCAGCCTTGATGCCTCTCCTGGTGTCCAAGCCACTGAGCTGCCCCACCCGTCCCTCCATCCCTCTGTGACTTCCCGGGAGGCAAAACTCGGAATCCCAGAATAATTAAGGTTGGAAAAGACCTCTGAGATCCTCGAATCCCACCTGGGGGTTGAGGCAGCAGATCAGTCACCCCTTGATTTTCCTCCTTCCTCCTGTTCCCAACATCCCCCTGCCCTCAGGAGGCAGAAGGAATCCAAGGGCAGTGAAGGATTTGTTGGTCAGTGGTGCAGGAACACCCCGGGGGATTCTCTCAGACACCACAAACATCCTCTTTGTCTAATTAACCCCTAATTTATTGAATAGGGACGCTTAATTGTGTTTCCTCCTCCTTTGCTGCCCGTGCTGGTGAATTCTCCCGTCCGAGGAGGAATTTTGGGATGTGGAGACCAACCAGCCCTTCTTCCACCATCCCGCTGCAGGTTAACACACAGATTCATTCTTTTGTAGGAAATTATAAACGTCTTTGTCACAAAGACGTGGGAAATTTTGGGATTTCTCCTTCAGGAAACGTTCCCACTGCTGGTTCTTTCCAGAGGATGGAAAAACTTCCTCAAAAGCCAATCCTTGCCGAAGCGGCCCCGACCGGCACCGGGATCGCAGATGGGGCAGATTCATCTCCCAGGGAGCTCCAGGGCTGGCACAGATTCCCAGCTCCCAGGCTGATGATCTCCTTACAAGAGCCCTCTTTGCTAGTGGGAAGCGGAAATTAGGGAAGAGAGGAATCCCTTTCCCATGGCACCTCAAGGGCATCGTGATAATTCAAAAATCCAGTTGTCATCACCCCACATCCCCCAAACAGGGTCAACCACGAGATCAGGGAATCGTTTGGGTTGGAAGGGCCACCTTCCACTATCCCAGCTTGCTCCAAGCCCCATCCAACCCAGCCTTGGACACTTCCAGACACGGAACATCCACCACCTTTCCGGGCAACCTGTGCCAGTCCCTCCCCACTCTCGGAGTAAACGATCCCTTTCTGATTTAAAGGCTTTGCCAAACCCAGGACCACCAAAACATCTCCAAGCCCCTCCTGTGCCCCCCAGTCCGTCCGAAAGAGAAGAAATAAAGTGGCTTTAACCCCCTGAACTGGGACAAACAAGAGACAACCGAAACTCCAGCAGCTGCCTCGACAACCTCACCCCTTGAGCAGCAACAACCACCCCCAGGCTCCTTCCCCACGTTCCTGCTTTGAAATAATTAGTTTTCATTTCTAAATTATTGTTTGGTGTGTAGATTTTTTTTATTCTCAGAGCTTGTGAGGTCAAAGTTTAGTTGAGGTTTTTATATATATATATATATATATAAAATATATATATATAAATAATACCGGTCCAAAAAATAAAAATAAAAATAAAATCAAAACTCCTCCCTGTGCTTTGATGGCAGAAAACAGAG
>JAYRBT010000082.1:150693092-150725964 GCA_036023395.1 Myiotriccus ornatus
GGGTGGATTCTCCATCCCTGGAGGTGTTTAAGGACAGGCTGGATGTGGCATCAGTGCCACGGGCTGGGAACCACGGCAGGGTTGGATCAAGGGTTGGACTGGATGATCTCAGAGGTCCTTTCCAAGCCAGTTGATTCTCTGATTCTGTGATTCCATGATCCTGAGGTGAAAACCAAAGGTGGGATCCACCTCTCACCTTTGCCACCTGGGATGAGATACCTGGAGGCATCTCTGGATACCTGGAGACATCTCCAAATACCTGGAGGCATCTCTGGATACCTGGAGACACGACTCACCTGGGAGAACACTCTTCCCTGCCTTTTCTCTCACCGGTGAATCCAGTTCAAAATGAAATCCAGGAACCAGCTTGGGCCCTTAAAATTCACAAGAACAGGTCGTATTTGTAGTCAGTTTTGCAGATTTCATTAAAGAGGTCCCTGGGGAGAGACATTTTCTGCTCTTCTCTGACCACTCAACAAACCAACTCAGGGGGAAAAGCCCTAAAAGCACCACCAAGAAGCCTCTCTCCCTCCCCAGGGATGTGAACCAGCAAACCTGCTGCAATATTTAGCTGGGAGGAGATCCCAGAAGATGCTTTTCCTGCTGATTCCGTTGTCTTGGGGTTAAGTGGCCACAATTCCCTTTCTTCCAGCTGATCCCCTGGAAGCACAGATCATGTAAGTGGGAAATAAGAGACAAACCCTAAAGGAATGGGGTACAGGGCACGATCAGCTGTTCAGTTACAGCTTCAAAATCCAGGCTGTTCCCTGTGGTGCTGGAATAATCCCTGGATTATTCCCCTCTCCTGTGTTTGGAAAGTTTTCCACTATGTGCACCTGCTCCTATAAATGACTCCCAGTGCCAGGAATCTCCTTTTTTTGCTGCTACAACCCTTCTTAATCTGATCACCTGCTTGTTTTTCTTCCCCACAGATTTACCATCCTGTCTCATAAAATCCTGGAATGGTTTGGTTTGGAAGGGACATTAAAGATGGTGGAATTCCAGTGCCCTGCCCTGGGCAGGGACACCTCCCACCATCCCAGCTTGCTCCAAGCCCCGTCCAGCCTGGCTTGGGGACGCTTCCAGGGGTGGGAAATGCACAACTTATGCATCCCTTACCCATTTTGCAGCAGGATAGAACAGGAATTTCGTGATGCAAGCAGGGATTAATCCAGGGAAACCATAAAAGTGGAAGAAACGCTCCCGATCCTCCCGTTTCAGGTTCAGTTGTCCTGCCCCCACCTCTCCGGTTTTTATACCCTTGGAACCATCTCTCTCCCTATCCCTGGGCATTCCTGCTCCGGACTGGAGGGATGTGCCGTGTCTCCCTCGGGAAATCTGCACTGCTTGAGCCCCCACAGAGCAGATTTAGTCCCTTATATTCCCAGAATTCCCGTTGCACCCTCCCAGCAGCAGAGGGAGAAGAGGAGACTCCCGAGCCTCCAGCCTGGACTTTACCCTGGACATTTTTCCATCCCCCCCAACTCCTTGGCAGACGTGAATCTTTGCAATAAGGGGGCGAGTCGGGCCAGCCATAAATCCCACTAAAGGTAAAAGTGATTGATTTTAGAAGACACTGGTTTAAGAATTTGTTGGTTTTTTTTTTTTCTAATGGATCCTAAAGTCCTGCCATCAATTTTGCCAAGCTCAGCGGTGCCAGGAGGCGGCTGCAGCCCGGCCAGGGAGGAGGAGGGAGAGGCAGAAGAGGAGAGAGGAGGAGGAGGAGGGGAACTGGGAAAAAAGGAGTTCATCACACCTCCCTCCCAGCTGCAGGATCCTAAAGAAACCCGAAAAAAACCCCACGAAAAACAGGGATTATGGGCGGCCGTAAATACTAATCCATTAGCTGCTCTTTCACACGCTGCTGGCTGGCACTGCTGCCTCCATCTGCCTGCGTGATAATCTATTTGAATATCAATGTGGCTTCGTGGGCAAACTGCTCTCCCTTGGAGATGGGGATGAAGGGCAGGGCTGTGCTTGGGGATGGGGGATCCCGGCTGGAATCGGAAGGTAATTACTGAATTCCTTCTTTGTCCCTCGCTGCTTTTCGTTACCAAACTAGAAAATATAAACAAAAAAAAAAAAAAGAAAAAAAGAAGGGGTTAAAAAAACACCCAAAGTGGAATAAGTCAGGCAGTGTTTTGGTCTTTAATGGGACAGGAAAAGAAAGTTCTCTTTTATTTGGAACTCTGCATTGATCCGCTTCGTTCCCGACGACGGGCAGAGCACGGCCAAGAGATCCACGAGAAGGGGCTGCACTGGGAAAGTGCTCCACGGGGGAAGGGAATTTCTGTGAATTAATAAGATTTCCCAGCTGTGGAAGAGCCTGGAAGGTTCTCAGCCAAACTCCTGCAATCCTGATCCCGTCACTTCCTTCTGCCCCTTGCAGGGGTTGCTTCTGTTTTGTGGGGTGTGAGAAGAGAGACGGAGAGAAGGCACAAAATTCCAGGGTCTGAACTGAAATTGCTGTTGTTTACGAGGTCACAGAGACTTTGTCTGTCCCAGGAAGTGCAGGGATCTGGGATTCCCTTGGAAATGGTGATTTAGGACTGGGATCTGTGGTCACCGTCAGTCGTTACTTCCGTATTTCACAGAATCACGGGATGGTTTGGGTGGGAAGGGACCTTAAAGATCATGGAATTCCAACCCCTGCCATGGGCAGGGACATCTTCCATTATCCCTGGTTGCTCCAAGCCCCATCCAGCCTGGCCTTGGACACTTCCAGGGATGGGGCAGCCACAGCTTCTCTGGGAAATCCATTCCAGCCCCTCACCACCTTCACCGGGAAGAATCCATTCCTAACATCCCATCTAAACCTTCGCTCTGTCAGTTTGAAGCCATTCCCTGTGTCCTGTCACTCCAGGCCCTTGGAAATACTCCCTCTCCATATTTCCTGTGGCTCCTTTAGGTCCTGGAAGGCCTCAATTAGTTCCCCCTGAAGCTTTCTCTCCTCCAGGGTGGACAATCCCGATTCCCTCATCCTTTCCTCCCAGCAGAGCTGTTCCATCTTCTCCATCCCTCGGATCACCTTGGTGGCCCCCTCTGGAACTGCTCCAACAGCTCCATGTCCTCCCTGTTCTGGGGATCCCAGAGCTGGATCCAACACTCCAGGTGGGATCTCACAAGCCCAGGACACTCAGTTTGATCCGTTGCCCTTCCCAAGGCAGCGGAAAAGGCAACATCAGGAAGGTCCAGCCGAGGGTGCAGCAGGACCTTTGGCCACTGCAAAGATTCTTCTCCCTTCTGAAAGAACCATCTGGGTGTGAAAAGCTGAGTGTTTTGCTGATCAAAGAGCAGGCTGGGTCTCTCCCTGTGCTCTGTGGGCCAGGGTGGATCTGCTTTTCGTGCTTGGAGATGCCCCAGATGGGGCTCAGTTTGTCAGCAGAGGGTGAAGCTTCCCTGCCTGACTTGCAAGGCCCTTCTGGAAGATGAGGCGGAAAACCCCAAGATCTCGAGCTCGGTGGTTTGTGGATAAGAGCTGGGATATATTTGTCCCAGGAATGCGTGGGCAGATGCCTGGGAGTGTTCCGGGCCAGGTTGGTTGGTAGTTGGAGTAACCTGGGACAGTGAAAGGTGTCCTGCCCTTGCAGGAGGGTGGAACTGGACGATCTCTAAGGCCCCTTCCAACCCAAACCATCAATCACAGCCACAGATAAAAACCAGTTTCCCCTTAAGTGACATCCCAGGCTTGGTTTGAGAGTCCTGAGGATGAGCTGCAACCCAGAGAGGCCAGCTCTGGACAGCTGATCCAGGGGGGTTGGAGCTGGGCGAGCGGAGAGCCATCGACCACCGCCTTTGTTCGACACAGCAGTGAGAGGCCATCAAATGCCTCTGCTGCGGATGCTCATCCCCCACCTGGAGCCTCTGGAAGGTGTCCAGCTAAACCAGCCAGAGCTCCAGCAGCGAGGAGAAAGCTCAGAGGAGGAACCAAAACCAGAGGAGGAAAACCAAGAGCAACGCGGACCAAGTCGGTGCTCACGGAGCAGCCACGAGGGGTTCGGGCCACGGGTGTCGACTCCACGCTCCAGGCACCTGCAGGTGGGGGGTGGGAATCCCCAGGGAATTCTGCAGACAGACCTTTGTGCATCCCCAAGACTTTGAAAGGGTCACAGGACGGTTTGGGTCTCGTTCCAATCTCCTGCCGTGGGCAGGGACACCTCTCACCAGAAGGTTTTAGGACACTTCCAGCCACCTCCAGGCACCTTTTCCTCTCCCTCCTTCCCTCCTCCAGCCCCTGCTCCGTGTCTGGATCTCTGGGTGAGTGCTCCTCGTTGCCCAGTTTTAACCCCTCCACCAGAGGCCCGTCCCTGGATTGAGTAAATTGTGGAACTCCAGGGATTTTTGGAGCTCAGAAGCGAAAGACTAGGTTGGGAGAGCGGGAATTTAAGCATTTGGGGTTCAAATGGCAGCTGAGCTCTGGAAAAGTCTGAGGAGGAATATCCATGAAAGGCACAGGGGATTTGGGAACTTTCAAGGATTTGGGCTCCTGTGTTTTCCCAGCAGTTTGAATGCAGCACATTTTTTCATGAGAATGATGAAAAAAGTATTAGGAAGAAAGGAATTTTAGCAGCTCAAGGATTGTGGAATCCAGCAAAGATGTGAGAAGACCCAGCTCTCTGGCAGCAAGGAGTGAGGATGCTGGTCCTGACTCTGAGGGCAGTTCTGGCTCTGAGGATGCTGGTGCTGGCTCTGGAAATGCTGGTCCTGGCTCTGGAAATTCTGGTCCTGTCTCTGAGGACAGTCCTGACTGTGAGGATGCTGGTCCTGGTTCTGAAGATGCTGGTCCTGGCTCTGATAATGCAGTTAGTTATGAGGATGCTGGTCCTAGTTCTGAGGATTCTGGTCCTGGCTCTGATGATGCAGGTCCTGGCTTTGAGGATTCTTATCCTGGCTCTGAGGATGCTGGTCCTGGCCCTGAAAATGCTGGTCCTGGCTCTGATAATGCAGTTGGTTATGAGGATGCTGGTCCTGGCTCTGAAAATGTTGGTTCTGGCTCTGAGGATTCTGCTCCTGGCTCTGAGGATGCCTCGAACTCAGACGTGTCTCTCCAAGAACCCTCCAGAAGCGACGAGTTCCCGCTGCCCGCCCCGGCTTCGCCCCCCTCAGCTCCAGCTGCTCCCTCCTCCACGGAGCTGCACGACCCAGTGCCAAGCCCAGCACGCTTCCCACGGCATCCCCGCTGCCTCCTGCCTCCCTCCTCTCCCGGGCCTGGCAGAGGCTCCTTCCCTCTCCACGCCTCATCCATCAATTCGGATGACTCCGTTTGCCCACCCCGTTTTCCTCGGCCTGTCAGTGCCCGGAGAGAACGATGATAAATAAACTGGCACGGGAGGAACTCTCTCCTGCTGCTTGATTTATCTTTTATTTGCGCTGCAATCCAAGCCCCTTTCTCCTCTCCCCCCTGCACCCCAACCGTTAACTCTTCTCCAGCTGCCTCAGCCTGGTTTTTCCTCGTGGATTTTTCCAGGCTCTTTATCACCCTTGGTTTTTGTTTAGGGCTGGGTTAAACCAACCGCCAAGGCTGAGGAAAGTCGGGTGGTACCCACAGAACACATCAGCCTTGGTGCAAGTTGAAGGAGAGGAGATTACAGGACCTGGGAGGTGTTTGAAATCCAGCCCTTAAGCCCAGCTCTGAGCTGTCTTTCCAACACGCAGAGCCCTCTCCAAGAAAAGTTTTTGGAGGAAGTTTGGGACAAAAAGAGCAGAACTCCACGTGACACTTTCATCACTGTGCCAGTCATGTTCATGCCCACCTGGATCCACAAGCAGGAGAGGGCTTTTCCCAGTTCTTCCTTGAATCCTCTCACCTTCATCCCACTCACCCTCGATGGTGTGAGAAGTTTCCATGGGAATTTTCTCCGCTGTTTTTTTAATTCATTCTTTATAGAATCATGGAAAGGTTTTGGTAGGAAAGGACCTCAAAGATCATCCATTTCCATGTCTTGTCATGTGCAGGGACACCTTCCACTATCCCAGGTTGCTCCAACCTGCCCTTGGACACTTCCAGGGATGGGACAGCCACGGCTTCTGTGGGAAAACTGTGCCAGGGCCTCCCACCCTCACAGGGAAGAACTCCTTCCCAGTATCCCACAGGAATCTACTCTGCAGTAACAGCAGAAGTGAGGGATAATATTCTGCATTCATCCTAATTTTCAGGATTGTTGTTCTCCACAAAGTTCACATAACTCTGGACGGGCCCAGGAGTCCTTCAGCCTCAGTTAGTCTGGGCTCGAGAAGTCCAAGCTTTGCTGTCACGTCTTTCCCCATCCCTGAAGTGTCCCAGACCAGGTCTTGGAGCAACCTGGGCTAGTGGAAGGTGGAATGAGACGGTTTTGAAGGTCCCTTCCAACCCAACCCATCCCAAGCCTCCACACTTTAGTGCTTTTTGTCAAAGCAGGGCCACTTGACCCCAAATGTTCAATCCTCCCAGTCCAATACTCAGTATTTATTTATCCAGCGTTCAGGAAAGCTCAGCTGGGACACTCCAAAGTTCTGGGCTGGAGCCACCACCGTGGAATGTCCCCCGTGGGGTGACACAGCCCCCCCATCCTGCTTAGGCTCCGTTTGCCACAGCTCCTCTGGGCTGCGGGGACACGGTGATTTCAAATAACCCTCCTAATCCTCCCCCCTCTGCCCATCCTGCCAGGCTCTCACCCCCTTCACAGAAAGCTCCACGAAAACCTGTTATTAAGATGTTTCTTCCCACACAGTAAACCAAGGAAGGCACTTCCAGAACACCCAGAGCCATAAAATTATATTGAATGTTTAATCAAACATTCCCCTCCTTTATTTGCCTCTGGATTGCTGGTTATTACATCATCTACATCCCTTTTTTTTGATTTATTTTTTTTTTTAGATGCCATAAAATTCTTTTTGGCTCTTGCAGTCTGCGAGTTTATGATTAATCAATTTACTTAGAGGAGTTATCTATTAAAAATCAAAATGTTACACTCTGTGAACTCCCAATAAAGCCTCATCCAGCGTGACATTCCTGGGATAATCCTTTCCTTCTTCACTTGCTTATTCCCAGTAATTTTGTTTGGGGGTGATCCCAGGAGTCTTTAAGTAAACAGGGAGCACTAAAAATGTGAGCAAGGAAAATGACTTAATTAGTGATAGATGGTGCTGGAGCTGATTAATTGGAGAGCCTTTTCCACCAACTTTACTCAGCCTGGAAAAGTTGTTTTCCCTGGAAAAGCTTGGAGGGGGGACTTGGAGCAACAGGGAATAGTGGAAGGTGTGGTGGGTGGAACAAGATGAGCTTCAAGGTCCCTTCCAACCCGAACCACTCCACGATTCCCTGATGATTTTCGGCTCGGCATAAGCGAGTTGGGCCGTGAACAGCAGAGGAGGGAGGGGTTTTGAACAGGACAGAGAGCTCAGCAGAGGATTTTCCTTCCCGGAGAGGACGTTCCTCTCTCCCGCTCGTCCGGGAGGGGATTCAAACCGTTCCAGGCATCGGCATCGTCTCCCCGAGGGTGGCAGGGAGCGGGATTGGAGCGTGCTGGGGATCATCCCGATCCATCCCCCGGCGCACAAGGCTGCTGTCAGCAGCGCGGCGAGCAGCGGGGGGGGCCGCTGCCCTAATTAGCGACAACAACCCCAAATAAACCCCTTGAACCCCCCCCCAGTTTCGCGAGCCTTGACAGCCCAGCGTGCGGGGAGAGCGACGGGGCCGCTCGCAGCCACCTCATTCCCAACTCGGCGGCTTGGAATCGTCAGGAGGAGAGCTCGTTTGGACGCAACGAGTAATTAAACCCCACGCACGCACCCCGCGGGTCCCCCGTCCCTCCTGGGAGCGCTGCCATCTCCGCAGCGACAGGCGGGGCTGTCCCCACTGCGAGTGGCTCGTTCTCTCGTCTCGCCCCGCGCTCCGTGGGTCTGATCTGTTCGCGTTTGTGTGCCGGCCTTGACGTGACGAAGTTAAAAAAAAAAAAATAAAATAAAAGAAGTTTTAATATTCAGCCGGCATGAATTTTTAATGGCCCGGCTCCCGCGCTCCTTGTGCCTTGCCTGCGCTTCAGCACTTTTCGGAGAGCTGTTTGTTTGGATGATGTTCCCGTGGAAAAGGGGGCGGGCTGGGAAGAGGGGAGGTGGTGGTGGTGGAGAGGGGGGGCAACCTGTGCCTTTGTGCTCGGGGTGACCATTAAATCACGTTTAATGTGTTCTGGAGGTGCTGGCGTTCCAAGTCCCCCACCCCTCACGTGGGCAGCCGCCCCCGTTTGGGGGCGAAATTCCTCACGGGAGGGAATCGGGCGTGGAGCTGGGAAATGGTATCCCGAGGAGTTTTGGGGCGGGGGAGGAGCTGGGCGTTTCTGCCTTCTGCTGTTCCTCAGCCCCCAGCACGCTCCTCGTTCCCGGGAAAGAGAGGATGAGGGTGACAAGGAGGAGGAAAGGAGTGATAAGGAGGAGGAAAGAAGGGATTTGGTGGGTTTTGGGACAAGGGGAAGATGGAACAGAGCTGGGAGAAGGTGGCAAAGGCCTCAGCGTGGGAATAGAAGATGGGGGTGATAAGGAGGAGGAAAGGAGGGGTTTGGAGGAAGAAAAGAGGGATTTGGTGGGTTTTAGGATGAGGGGGAGATGGAACAGAGCTGGGAGAAGGTGGCAAAGGTCTCAGCATGGGAATAGAAGATGGGGGTGATAAGGAGGAAGAAAGGGAGGGAAAGGAAGACTTGGGGGGGCTTTAATATGAGGGGAGATGGAAAAGCACTGGGAGAAGGTGACACAGGCCCCAGAATGGGAATAGAGGATGAGGGTGACAGGGAGGAGGAAAGGAGGGGTTTGGTGAGTTTTGGGATGACAAAAAAACTGGGGGAAGGTGGCCCAGGCCCCAGCCCAGGAATAGAGGATGAGGGTGACAGAGAGGAGGAAGGGAGGAGGTTAGTGGATTTGGGGATGAGGGAGAAATGGAAATGCACTGGGACACAGTGGCAAACACCCAAGCATGGCACCAGCTTGAAGAATTCCAGGGATGAGGCAGGCACAGCCTCTCTGGGCAACCTATTCCAGTGCCTCCCCAACCTCATGGGGAAGAATTTCCCTGTAATATTTAATCTGAACCCACTCTCTGTCACTTTAAAGCCAGGAAGAATCTGATTTATCTGCAGGTTTGTGTCGCAGTAACAGACCCTACCAAGGCTGAGACAGCCTAAAAACAGCTTCTGCAAAGACAAGCTCACGAGTTAATAAGGAATGGAGAGCGGGAACGTTGGGTGATCTGCAGTGATGGATGGAGGCAGAGATGGAGGGAGGCAGGCAGGATGGATGGGCAGACTCCCAGGGAGGTTTAAACACTTGGAACGAGATGACCTTTAAGTTGCCTTCCAGCCCAAACCGTTCTGTGAGAAGCCTCATCCTCTCTCTCAAACAGATGAGCTGCTTGGAGTTGAACCTCCGAAAACAACCCCCCAGTCAGAATCCAGTGGTGATCATACAAATTTTCCCACTTCTTCCCTCTTTCAGGGTCCCCGAGGAAACTGTTGATGAGGGATCACAGAATCATTAAGGTTGGAAAAGACCTCCAGGATCATCCAGTGTCATTTTTGACCAAACACCCCCTTGACAACTAAACCATGAAGAAAGGGAGGGTCGTTGCCCACCCTGGAGGTGTTTAAAGGCTCAAGTGCTTCTCCCTTTGCAAGACAGAAGAAATTTGGGGTCTCTGCTGTCACCCCCCTCCCCAGGCCTGGCTTTGCCCCCCTAAACTGCTCCTCCCTCTGTCCGTGGTGCTGAGATTGCCTCAGGTTGTTCCTCAGCCACCTTGGGGGGTCCCACCTCTCTGAGCCCCCACATCCATCCCCTGGATTCAGATGGATCCAAGCATTGTGTGTGGGTTGAGGAGAAGACACCTCCCCTCTCCCTGAGCTCTAAGCCAAGCTTAAGGAGAGAATCTGGGAGATTCCCTCTTGGAAGGAGCTCTGGGAAACAATTTGGTGGGGGAAAAGCAGCTCCCAGCTCAGCTGCTCCCGTTTCCTTCATCTGCCCAACCCTGTGAACACAAAACAGCCAACAAGGTCGACTGTGAAGCGCTGGGCTGAAAACAGGCCTGGCACTCAGCTCCAAGTGCATTTCCAGAGCCTCCCTCGGCATCTGGGGAATCCAGAATCCCAGGGATTCGTCCCAGGGATGTAAACAGAAGGAATCTCATGTGCTTGGGAGCAGGGAATCACCAAGTGAGCCCATGATCTTTCCTTATAGGCTCGGAGAAGGCCAAGCTGCCTTTCCCAACACTTGATTCCGAGCCCCGATCAAACATTAAATGTCTTTAATGGCTTTCTGGTTTTGAGATGAGTTTTCAGTAGGGCTGCAGGTTTTTTGAAAGCAAATCCTGGCTGAACAACGAGCTGATCCTCACAGTTCTTGTGGGAATAAATGCAATCCCCTGTTCTTGGGATAATTCCCCCATCACCAACAAAATGTGGTACAGGCAGGATATGTGATACAGCTGAGGGCACATCGGGGAATCATAAAATCATGGAATGGTTTGGGGGGGAAGGGACCTGAAAGATCATCTCATACCAACCCCCTGCCATGGGCAGGGACACCTTCCACTAGCCCAGGTTGCTCCAACCTGACTTTGGACACTTCCAGGGATGGGGCAGTCACAGCTTCTCTGGGAATTCTCTTCCAGCCCCTCCCCCCCCTCCCAGGGAAGAATTCCTTCCCCATATCCCATCTAACCCTGCCCTCTGGCAGTTTGAAGCCATTCCCCATTGTCCTGTCACTCCACGTCCTTGTCCAAAGTCCCTCTCCGTGTTTCTTGCCATCTCTCTTCAGGTACCGGAAAACCACAACCAGGTCACCCCCAAACCTTCTCTTTCCCAGGCTGAACAATCCCAGTTCTCTGAGCCTTTCCTTATGGGATTATAATTACCCCAACAGCAGGAACCCCGAGTCTCTGGACCCCTGGCCTTGTTTAGTCATTAATTCTCTCGGTCTCAAAATTAAATTAAGGAATTTTTGCTCCGAAGGGCGCTGACACATTGGACACGTTAAAAAAGTCTCTCAGCTTTGTTACAGGGACCCAAGCCCACAGATTCCCCGTGTTCCCACGCAGCTGTCCCTGCAACAAGCCCGGCTTAGCTCAGCCACGAGCTGGGTGTCCTCTAGGAGAGCTGCCGGGGTCGGAACATGGCTCGGGGCGGGAGTAACAGGAGCCTCCGTCTCCTCGCCATCCGAGCCCGGGGGGAGCTGCTGTCGGTTCCTCGCGCCTTTAAAAGCTGGAGACAGCTCCAAATCGGGATGCCCTTGGCTCTTGCGCCTGTCAGCAGTTTCCTCCTGGCCGCCTGACACCAGCCCGGGCCCAGGCAGGGGTTGGTGGTGCCGGCGGCGAGCGGGGGATGGGGTTGCGTTTCACACGCGCTCCGGGTGAGGAGATAAGGGAAGGGCAGCGCAGGCTCCATTAGGGAATGCTCTTAAGTTACTCGTGTCTCGGCTCCAGCAGATATGTCATCCAGGGAAAAGCAGGTGCGGGAGAGGAGCACGGCCAGGTGGCTCCGCCTGAGAGCCCCGGGACGAGCTAAGGAGAGAGGAGGGGAAATGGAGAGAGGAGCTTCATCTCCACGCGGAATTAACCCCCTGTGCGTGCCGCTAAAGGATCCGGCACGATCCGTGGGGATGGCAGGCACAGTCCCAGCCCTGAGCCTTCTCGCAGCACCCAGGATAAGCTCCTCTCCCTGTTCTTGCCTCATCCTGCAGGGGGACGGTGAGGGTGCACCAAAGAGGGGTTTGAGTCCAGTGTGATCCAGATCAAAGAAGGATTTCTCCTGCTGGATTCTCCTTGCACGTGGACCTGTCGGCGAGGGTGGAATTAGCCTGCCCTAGTTTGAAGGAATGGAAGTGCCTCATGTGCAGCTGAGTTGTCTGGACCCCCAGGATAGTCAGGGAAATACACTCTCTGACCCAAGGAGGCCCCTGCTCTGGAATGAGACCACTCCTATTCCGATATCCACCGAAAACTCAGACCTATCCACCGAAAACTCAGACCAAGGACATGCTAATGGATTGCTGAGCACCTAAAATTAAGGAAGGTTAACTCCTCACCTCAGCTAGAAGGGTGAGCAGCCTCAGATGAGACCCAGCAATTTCCTAGAGGCAAGTCCCTGCTTTAGCAAGAATTTGGAGTACAAATACTAAAAGCTGCCATTTACGGCTAGTTAAAAGAATTAAACACGCCACTGCCGAACGTGCCACGTACCGGCAGCTTCTCCTCAAATCTCTGTACCAGAGCTGCCTGCAGGCATCTGATTTCACCCCCGAGTAAAAAAAAAAAAAAAAACCAAAAATAAAAGGGAAAAAAAAAGGGGGAAGGGGGGGTGGGGAACAGGTGCTCCGTTTCTTCCATCTGGGAGGGCCTGGCTTGGCTCCCTCTGCTCTTCACCTTCAGGATTTCCACTTTACCAGAGCCCTTAGACCCTGGGAATGATCGAGTGGCGCTTCCCTAACAGACAGCAGGTAGCAGGACCGAGGCGTTTCCCACGGAGCCGCCGCTTCGGATGCTCGGGGAGATGTCACATCCCGTCTCGCTCACCCCCGGCCTGAGTCAGCTCTTTCCCTCTTGCCCTTGTAAATCAATCCGTGCAGCCCTCAGTCATTTGTCTGTTGTTCTTATGTGAACTCCCTGCCATCTGACAGGCTCTGTCTGGGCAGGAGGAGGCCGGGAACGGGCACGGCTTTCCATGTGCATTAACGTCGAAGCCTCACGGTCCCTCCGGGAGTTTCGCTCTCTTTGCTCTTCGTTGTTTCCAGGAGGCTCTTGCTGGTTGAAGTGGCCTCTTGACTGGGAGCTGAGATGTGCAAAACACAGCAAAGAGGGGCCTGGCCCAGACTTTAAGTCTGGTCTTGTACAATAAAATGTGCCTGGAATGTCTCCCGACTCCGGGATAAGCAGCACCGAGCAGCCTTACCAGGAAAATCCCTTCCAGGGCAGGGGGGTTGGAATTCCATCATCTTCCATCATCCAACCCAAATAATTCTATCATTCTGTGTGCTCTGTGGTGATAATGGCAGGTGGCTGATTCCTGGTTCCTGGGAAGCATCTGGGAAAAGCCTAATTAGGGTAGGGCATTAGTATGATTTGTAGGATCTGAGGTCCACGGGTGGGTCTGAACTTGGTTTTCCTGTGGGAGAACCTGTTTGGCTTTAGAGAATCCCAGATAAACGGCATGTGTAGCCCTTCCCTTGTCCACTGAGGTGGCCACTCCATCCTAGAAGGTCGCCAGGTTGGTCAGGCAGGACTTCTCCTTGGTAAAGTCCTGCTGGATGTGTCAAACCACCTCCCTGTTCTCCACGTGCCTCAGCACAGCTTCCAGATCCAACCATTCCACGGTTTTCCCAGGCACAGAGGCTGACAGGTCAGTAGTCCCCAGGGCCCTCCTTTCCACCCTTTAAAAACATGTTTTAAATGATAATTCCCCTTTTCCCACTCACCAGGAGCTTCACCTGACTGATGTGACCCCTCCAACATCCCGGAGAGCGGCCTGGCAGCTCCATCAGCCCATTCCCTCAGGACTCTGGGAGGCATTTCCTGGGATCCCATCAATTTACATCCATCCTGGTTCCTCAGGTATTTGAGAACCTGGTGTTCTTTGAAAGCAGGAGGGACTTTGCTCCTCTGGTTCCTTGTTTTCCACATGAGAGGTAAATGATGAGGGGATGCCAAGGAAAACGGTGACAAAAAATCTGAGCCTTCTCCTCATCCCTTGTCACCAGTTTTCCTGTCTTTCTTTTCAGAGGGATACACTTTATTTGACTTTCTTTTTCTGACTTACAAGCCTGCAGAAACCCTTCCTGTTATTCCTTGTGTCCCTTGCTAAGCTCAGCTCCAGTTTTGCCTCAGAATTCCTGACCCCATCCCTAAAAAACCACTCAGCCCTTGGTTTTCCTGACCTCATCCCTACAAAACCAGTCACTCCTTCCTGATCCCATCTCTAAAACACCACTCAGCTTCCCACTTTTCCCAGGATCCCTGTCCCTGCTTCCACTGCCTGTCCTTGCCTTTCGTTTGCCCAGCAGGTCTCGACCCATCCATGCCGGTTTCTTTCCTGGTTTTTTGGAGCTCCCGATGAAAATCGTCCTTAAAGACCTTTTGGATCCCTTCTCCTCCCTTGTCACGGTGGTCAATATTCCAGAGGGGCCCTTTGGAAGCAGAACTGCTCTCCCCAGAAGATGAGCCCACCCCAAGATCAACCCTCACCATCAGCAGCCCGTGCCAGATATAAATCCTGCTCTGCTGACTCCACCTATTAATGTGGATTAAAGGGTATTAATGCACCCCCTCCCCCCCAAAAAAAGCTGGGAAATTAAGGAAACAAGGAAACAACTTCTGCTTCCCTGGCAGGCATATTCCTCCCTCCTCCCTGAGACGTGGTGATGGACAAGGAATTCATCAATCTGTCATTTAAGATTGTTCGCTTGACGGCTCCAAAATGCATCTTCAAAAAAAAAAAACCAACACAGAACCAAAAAAAAACAACAACCCCTTAACATTAAGGGCTTTAATAATTCAAGTTCCTCTTAAATATGCCCTGCAATTCAAATCCTCGGAGTGGCTTAAACATCTGAAAGGAGTTCGATGCGGACAGCGATTTAAGGGCGAGATGGATGGGATCCATTTGGCCTGCCAGGCCTCGGACCTGACATCACTTTGCACCGGGAGCCTCCAGGGACGTGCAGATGAAACAGTGATTAGGTGGAGGGCCAAGCACGGGGAGGGACGCAGAGATACTGCCAGGACGATCCACGCCGGGTGAGGGGGGGATTAGGAGGTGTTGGGGTCGGTTTGGGTGGCTGGCTGAGCTGAAATCTGTCCGTGGAGAGACATCTCGAGAGTCAGATCCCGGTTCTATCCCACCGACCCTGAGCTTCCTCTGCTGCGAAAAGAAAAATGACCTCGTGGGTTTGTGAAGCAGAACGGCTTCAGAACCACCGGGCACATCTCAGGTGAATTTTTCGGGATCACCAGAATAATTTAGGTTGGAGAAGAGCACTGAGATCGTGGGGCTCAAATGTTCACCCAGCACGGCCAAGGCCACCACTGAAGAGTGTCCCCAAGTGCCACAGCTACGTGGCTTTCAGTGGAGACTCCACCACTTCCCTGGGCAGCTGTGCCAGGGCTGGACAGCCCTTTCCACGGAGAAGATTTTCCTGATGTCCAACCTACACCTCCCGTGGTGAAACTTGAGGCCATTTCCTCTTTTCCTGGTCCTTTTTACCTGCGAGAAGAGACAAACTCCCACCTGGATCCCCCCTCCTGCCAGGGAGTTGTTGAGAGTGAGAAGGTCCCCCCTGAGCCTCCTTCTCTCCAGGCTGAACATCCCCAACTGCTCCTCATCAGATTTGGACCTCAGACCCTTCAAGTGGGACAAGACACCCCATCAGAATCCCAGTTTTCTCTCCACTAACCATAAAGAGAAGTGGATCAAATTAATTTTGAGGGAAACACCTGAGAGAGAAATGCCTGAGGTGCCTCCACTGCTGCGCTGAGAGTGAGGTGAAATTCATCTTCGGTACCAGAGCAGATCAGCATCCCCACTGATTTCTCTCCCACCTACACTAATCTGATGGAAACTGGCCTGGAATCTGATCTCTGTTGGTTTAGGTTGGATACTGGGAAGGAATTCTTTCCATGGAGAGTGCTCAGCCATTGGAATGGGCTTCCCAGGGAGGGGGTGGATTCTCCATCCCTGGAGGTGTTTAAGGACAGACTGGATGTGGCATCAGTGCCACGGGCTGGGAACCACGGCGGGGTTGGATCAAGGGCTGGATTTGATGACCTCAGAGGTCCTTTCCATGATTCTGTGATTCTGTGAACAGCTCTGTTGAGGTCTGGGAAGAGCCCCAGCCCAGGACACCCAACGTCATGAGCTGCCACCTCCTCTAAACTCCCTCTCTGAGGCTCCGGCGTTATCCCAGCACATTCCAGAGTGATCATCAGATCACCAGAGGCTGCTCCTTTACTGACTGGAGATTAAGGGATAATCACATCCAATTCCTTCCCCCTTCCCCCCCCCCACATTCCCAGCAGTTTCATTGCTCTCCATAATCACCCACGGACTCCCATTCCTCAGGCACCGCAACCAATCTCCCCTCCCATATTTCACCATCAAAACTGCGAGTTGAACCCATGTCACCGAGAATTAATTTGGGTAAGACAATGTTTATATTAACCATTCATTTATTGACTTCTGTTTGCTGGGTCAATCTGGGAATTTATGCTCCCCCGAGATCCACGCATTGACCTCGGTTTCATCTCGGGTCAATATTCCCTTCTCAGGTCAATAAATCTCGGGACTGACCGGAGCAGGAGTCAATAATATCTGCATATTCTCATGTTGTCAGAGGCTTGGGAACACACAGCTTGGTGTCTGGGAGGTGAGGGAGCAGGAGAGACACACCAGGAATTCTTGCTCAACACCTCTGCTCTTCCACCCATCTGTGGAGTCAGACCCGCCAGCAGCGCAGAAAATCATTGCTTGTGTTGTTTATTTGGGTGTAAATATGTGATTGTCCCATCACAGGAAGAAAAGAAATGGGGGATTGTAGGTTCTGGCCCTCAAAAAAAATCCCAGTGGCTACGGACAGATGTGGGCCAAGTCAACGGGATGGCATAAAAAAATTATGGAATGTGAAGACCAGGAACACAAACAGTCATGGGGGGGTCTCCAGCACCAAAAGGGGGATTTTATGCTGGGGTTGAAAATGGAACGGAGAGGCCGCTCTGTAGGAGCCCGTGGGAGGTTTCTCCCAAGTCAGGGGGAAGCATCAATCTGTCAGCATGGAAATGTGCTCCGTTAGCAATAACTCCCGGGGCCGATCAGAGATGGGAACTGGGCTCCTGGCTGGGAGAGAGGGCCGGGGGGCGGGCTGGAGACAGACTGCTGAGAGCTCAGACGGGCAAAACGAGCAGCTGACGCACTAAATGGATCCCAAATCTGCCAGAGCAGGAAGAAAAGTGTGTCCAGAGGCTCCAGGACGAAGATGTCATTATGGAGCGAGTCGTTTATCGATGGACAGTGCCGTGATCAGTGTTTGCTGTGGTCTCCTTCCTCCTGCTGGGATTCCTGGGAATCATCCGCTGGGCCGTGGATGTCCCTTGATTTTCCAGCCTCTTCGTCCCCATCTCTTTGTGTGCAGCCCTCGTTCCACTCCAGACACTTTTACCCTGCTGAGAGCATTCACAAAGATTTCAGGAAATTAATAATTTAGAGCCCTCTTTTCCTGTCAAAACTGATGAAACTTGGCAATTCAGAGCTTACAAGAGCTGGGAGGGGGGCGACAGAAAAATAAACACACCTAAACAACCAGCTCCTGTCTCCCTCCTCCTGGTTATTCCAAGGACACACTTGAGTCTCCACATGAAGATGGACTTGGTCCTGAAAGCCCTGAAGTCCAGCTTTAAGTATAGTTCTCCTTCCCGAGCTTCTCTTTAAATCAGGGAAAGGTTTATCTGGAATGGGATTTCCCTCTGGCCTCTCCCAGGCTCTGGTGTTGGTTGGAGGGACAATATTCCTCTGGCTTGTTGTTGGGTTTTACAGGAAATCTGGAGGAAAAAACTCCTTAACCCTGGAAATATTGATAATACACAGATATAGGAATAAGGATATTTGCCATTAAAGAGAAATCCCGAAGGATTTTGAACCACATTCCGAGTCAAGCCTTCAAATTACCCAGAGGTGTGTTGGGTGATGCAGATGAAACACCTGAGATGTTCCCAGCAGGAGGGAATCCACATGCCAGAGGGCTCCGAGGGATTTATGGAGCGTGGTTAAGGATCAGCGCCAAGATCCTGCAAAGCGGGGATGGGTGGGAAAGCCCAGGGACACGCCGGGATCTTTGCCGTGCAAAGCTGAGGATGGATTTTCCAGCCGGAGACGCCCGGAGAGGAAAAAACACCTCACTTGGAAGGTTCCTGAGGAATCTCCTTTGAGGAATTCTCCATGTGAGGAGACCTGTTGGCTGAAGGTGCCCAGATGTTACGCCCATGACCTCACAAACATTCCAGAATGGAATTCTCCCGGAGCCACAGCCAGTCCCACGTGGTTCCCTCTTCCAGCCAGGAGCTCCAGGCTCCGTTTTGCAGGGCTGGAACTCCTTCTGCTTCACAGATCCCGCTCGGATCCCTGCCTCCCCCACCCCTGCTGCTGCTGAGCTGTCATCCCGAGGACTTTCCTGGGATTCAGCCCCGCCCTGAGAGGGGAAAACAAATGGATTTCCAGCAAGTTTGTGGGGTTTTTTTCCAAGCAAGTCCTTTCCAGCCATTCCTCTCCCTGGCTGGGGAAGCCCAGCTGTTACCTGCTGTCCTTCCCTCTGGAGCAGGAGCCTGGATCCTGCCAGCCACTAATCTTCCGAGCCTCAGGGCGCTCCTGACAGAGCAAATGATCTGCCAGGCCCATCTTAATGGAATTGTAATTGCCAATTAAAAGCTGTCCCGTTAATTGCGGCATCTTGAAGGTTCGAGTGGGAGCCTCCACCGCCAGTTGCTGAAGTCTCTGCTGCTCAAATTGACGGTCTCCCCTTTCCAGGGATTGGATTTGGGAATAACGGGGGTCTCCTGAGTTTCCTGCAGTGGGAACACCCCCCCAAAATTCCCCCTTGGCTTGTTCAGGGTAACGAACCAGCTCAGAACGAGGGAAGACGAGAAGGGGCAGAATTTGGTGTCACCGAAAGGAGGAGCCGTCCAAGACACCACCATCAATCCAGAGGGGCTGATGGATGCCGGGCAAGAAGCTCTGGGACAGAACCTGAAGATTTACTGATGTCTTAACCAGCAGGCCCGATAATTTACTGCACCTCTGGAGCTTCCCAGCTCCGCGTTTGTCCGAACGCAATGGGCTCCTTCTGTCAATCCCAGAGACTTCTGTGTTCTTCTTCCCAAAAAACCGCCCCCCACCCTCGGCAGAGGGAAGAAAATGGAATTTTTCCTTGCCAAAGTGAGAGTTGGGGTGGGTTTTTTTGACAAGGACAAGGCGGTTCTGAACTTTGAAATGACAGCCCAGCTCCACAATTCCATCCGAGCCCGGATTCCCCGTTGTTATTTGTGCCGCTGCCTCTACCCGTGCAAAGCAGGTGTTTGGCTGTTTAATTCCAGGTTTTTTCCTCACCCACTGATCCCCTGAGGAAAAACAAACCCTTTTTCCTTATTTAGGCTCAGATTGGCACAGACATTTGGGCTGAGCTCGCTTAAGCTCAGGTTTTGCCCTGACCTGGGGGGGGTGCAAAGGAAAACCGGGTGTTTTGTGATACAAAAGGTCTCACGGGATCCAGGAGTCCTGGGAATGTTCAAGGTCGGGTTGGATGGGGCTCTGAGCAAGCTGCTCTAGTGGAAAGTGTCCTTGCTCGTGAAAAAGGGTCGGGCTGGATGGTCTTTAAAGGTCCTTTCCGACCCAAAACGTTCTACTGTGAAGGGTCTGGAGAGTGTGAGGAACAGCTGAGGGAGCTGGGGGGGCTCAGCCTGGAGAAAAGGAGGCTCAGGGGGCACCTTCTCACTCTCTCCAACTCCCTAAAATGGGGGTGGAGCTGCTCCCAGAGAAATAGTGACTGAACGAGAGGAAAAGCCCTCAGGCTGCGCCAGGGAAGGTTCGGGTTGGACATCAGGAAGAATTTCTTCCTGGAAAGGGTGGTCAGGCATTGGAATGGGATAACCAGGGAGGTTTGGAGTCCCCATTCCTGGAGGTGTCCAAAGAACTCCTGTCTGTGGCACTCAGTGCTCTGGGCTGGGTGACAAGGTGGGGATTGGGCACAGCTTGGACTCGACGGTCCGGGAGGTCTTTTCCAACCTCAGTGATTCCAAGATTTTTGGAGGTAAGGATGGCTCAGACACGCAGGTCCTTCTGAAGACACTCAGCATTCCACCATTTTGCCTCGACCACTTCCTTAGTTCCACGGGCTGCCACCAGGGAGACCTCCTTGGACCAGGGTGGTTGAAGAGCTCCCGTCCGTCCCCACGGGGAAAGGCTCTTCACGTTGACCTCTTGGAGCCTTTCCCGATCCATCCCTGCCTTCCCACGGGAACATCCTGAGTGCCTCCCCTCCCCAGCAGGCAGGCTGGGACCCTGCTGAGTGCACTTATCCCTGGCTGCTGCCAGGAGCCTCCAGATCTATAGCAGGAGGAAATGAGCTCTTTGGCCGGGCTTGGGAGACATCCATCTGCAGGAACGTCTCCGGTCAAGCCGAGTCCGAGGGGCCCATTTATCAGGGGAGCTGGAGAGACAAAGTGCTGCCAGGGGACAGGTCACCAGCGTGTCATTTGTCTTCCCTCGCTCTTGGGTTTGTGTCTTGCCTTCCCCAGTCTGAGCAGGGAAAGTCTCTCCAGCGGAGGAATCGCGGAATGTCCGTGCGCTGCTAGGGCTGCTCTTCCAAGGAAAAGACTCTTCTGCCACTTCCCTGGTTTCATCCCGCTTTTCCAGTTGTGTGTCACCCATTCCCATCTGTCCATCTCCGTATCACCCCACCAAGGACTGAAGTCCTTCCACAGCTCAGATGGTTTTTCCCCCTGAATGTTCTTTCCCAAAGTTCTTCTTGGCACCTCAGCCTTCAGACACGGAGCCACGAAGGACCTCGGAGCTTCTTCGTGCTCCGTGACGGCTCTGGAACAAACCCGGACACTTTCTTCCTGAACCCACACGTTCTGATAAGAATCCAAAGGAATCCTGGAAGGGTTTGGGTTGGAAGGGACCTCAAAGATCATCCAGATCCAAACAAAGTCCGTGAGGAGCTGAAAGGAAATCCATGGAGATGGAGTCACTTCCCTCTCCGGGTCCTTTTTCCTTTGCCCAAACCTCTCCCTTTTTGTTTGTCTTTCTTTCTCCTTTACATGGAATTGGAATGTCCCTTCCTGCAACTTTTAGCACTGAGATCCCAAGGGACATTCTGGCCGTTCCCTGACAGCTTTTCCGCCCACAAAACCAGGAGAAGGAGGAATGTTTTTACACTTGGGATTGCTGGTACAACCCACCTTTGCTTGGAGAGGTCTTCTCCAGCCTCTCTCCCTCTCCTGGGCCACTTTTTTGGATAAAGATCACCTCAAGAGGCAGGAAAAATCTCACTGACAACGTGGCAGGTCCTGCTCAGTAATAATCTCTACAAGTCTGGGGGATTTAAGGGATTTTCTTGCCATTTCCTTGAGATGCCCCCACATTGGCTGATGTCTCTATCTCACCTTCTCACTTAAATCCTGAATTTTTATGGTGTATTTGGGCGGCTGGATGTGTCTGTAAGTCCTGGTAGTTTGGGATGAAGCAAAACCACCCCCTTCTGCAGTCCTGACAACCCCACAGCGGCCCCCAAATCAGTGACTGAGTCCCCCGAGTCATGAACGTACCTAAAAACCACGATATTTTCAAAATAGAATAAATATTGGGTTCATTTTGATTTTACTACCCGGTTTTGAGCCTTAAAGCTCCACATTTTAATGTGTTTCTTCCCAGTTGGGTCGATTGGGAAATTAGGGCTCGAAGGTGACCTTATAAAAATAATGGGAATTAATTTAAATGATCAATTATTTAAAATTATCGATAAATAATTATAGAAGCTGATGCAAGGGGAGGATTCTCCTCCCGTGGCAAATCACGGAGATTTGGGATTGCTTCACAAAGGGGGGGTGTTGAGGATTCCCTAAATGGTTTCAAGGGGAGGTTTTGCACACCCTTGGAAAAGATGTGCAAAACATCTTGGAAAAGAGATCTCCTGGAATTTATTTAATGGACAAGTGACAACAGGCTCAGGAAATCCCCTGGAGCCTGGGAGATTGCTGGGAGAGGTTTGTCCTCTCCTGAATCTTCCCACCGGAATTGCTTGGGGCCACCACTGGAAAAGAGGGCTCTGACCCTTTCTGCTCCGGTGAGATCCCACCTGGAGTTCTGCTTCCAGCTCAGGAAGGACATGGAGCTGTTGGAGCAATCCCAGAGGAGACCCCAAGAGGACCAGAGGGATGGAGCAGCTCTGCTGGGAGGAAAGGCTGGGAGAGTTGGGATTGTTCAGCCTGGAGAGGAGAAGCTTTGGGGTGACCTCGCTGTGGCCTGAAGGGAGACCAGAAAGATGGGAGAGACTCTTTCCAAGGTTCTGGAGTGACAGGACAAGGGAATGGCTGAAAAAACTGAAAGAAAGAAGATTCTGATTGGATATTGGGAAGAAATTCTTCCCTGGGAGGGTGGGGAGGCCCTGGCACAGGTTGCCCAGAGAAGCTGTGGCTGCCCCATCCCTGGGAGTGTCCAAGGCCAGGTTGGACGGGGCTTGGAGTAACCTGGGATAGTGGGAGGTGTCCCATTGCACGGGGTTGGAAGGAGATGATCTTTTATCTCCCTTTCCACCCAAACCATTCCATGATTCTGCTCTCATAAATCATTGATGCTGGAAGTCTCGGGAGTGCCCACGTTGCCTTTGGCTCCTTGGACATCATCCCATGATGGATGGGATCCCTGGTGGAGCTGTTTCTAACCAGAGTTCTCAGCCCTTCAGTTTGGGGTGTGGGGAAGGTGAGTCAGCGCTGCAGAAACACCCTAAACTTGTGAAAGCCGTAAAGCACCAGCCCAAGGCATCAGAAGGGACTCATTTCCCTCCTGGGGAAGCTCCAGGAAACACCTTCTCTGCCTGGAAAGGTCTTTGGCGGGTGATTTTATCAACAAGGACGTGGGAAGCGGCAGCTTGAGGAGTTTCAACGGGGTTGATCTCCCCCTCTTTGTTCAGGTGGACATCCTCGAGCTCCAAGGATGCTCCACAGGGAAAACCACCGGGTCCTGGTCCCACCTGGAGAGCTCAGACCCCGGTGCTGGTGATGGGGCCTCAAGTTCACGTCGTTCTCTTCACACAACCCGCATCGACTCCCGCTCCCTGCCCCCCTCACTGATGGATTCCCTCCTTTCTCCCCTCCCACCCCACCACCCCACAACCTTGCAGGCCTCAGTCCTACAAGCAAAGATCCCATGGGATGGTTTAAACTGGTGCTGGACAAGCAGCTTCACCTGCTTAGGGGTGTTTGGAGATGGTGGAGGAGGCAGAAAAGGAACGGGTGGAAAGGGAACGATTGGAAAGGGAACGTTGCTGTGGACAACCCCAGGCCTTGAGTCTCCCCTGGGGTGTCAGGGAAGGCGAAGGGGTGATTTGGGGGGGTGTTTGTGCCTATCCAACCAAAACCAAGCAGGGCCCCTCCTGGCTCCAGACAGGACACAGCACAATCCCACAAACCCCCCTGGGGTGAAGCAGCAGCTGGGATCTCTCTGGAACATCCCGCAGGGATCACCTCAGCCTTAAAAAAAACCCAAGTAAATCCTTCTTGCAGGCATTGCATCCCCCCAGAATCCCAGACACATCCCTCCTGCTTGGCAGCACTTCCCTGAAGCACCTGCCCTTCAAAGTGTTTGTGAGGGCAGAAAAGATTCCGTATCCAACGGGGAGGGTAGGGCAGGGAAACGGCACATCCCGCTCCCAGATCCTTTGGGAGAGCTGGATCTGCTGCCTGATAATCCTTCCCCCCACTCCCCCCCCAAACAAAAATTACCCCAGATGTCTCTCAGGTTTGCAGGAAAAGAGTCTGGAGGGCACAGGGCTTGTTAGAACACGAGGCAGGGTTTGGATACAAACGCTCCTGGCAGCCAGAGGATTCCAGCAATCCCGATCTGCTCCCTCTCACCGGCTCAGGTCTGTGTCAGCTTTTTCTTTGTTGTTTCCTTTAAGCAGCTTTTTGGAATTGATGCTATTGAGGAAAAAAAAAAAAAAAAAAAAGAAGAAGAAGTCTAAAAAAAGCCCAGAAAAGGCTTGCTAGGCATGTGGGCACTGGGCTCTGCTGGTTCTGGCACGGGGATGATTTGCACTCCTGGAGAATTCCCTGTCCAGGATATCTAGCCCTGATTTGTGTCCTCAGATCCAGGCAATGCCTCTCCGGGGGTTTTTCATTTTTTGGGATCCCAAAAACCTGGACAGTTGCACGTGGGTGGATTTTGGAGTCCTGAGGTTGCTGGCAGGAGTCTCCCATCACACACCCCCACAGGCACATAGAAACTCCCAAAATGCGGCCAAATAAACTCATTTTCCACCCTGGGCACCCAAACATCCTCCAAAACCCACCTTGTGATCTGCTACTCCAGCCCTGCATCTGTGTGTAAATCCCGTGGGATACAACCTCCCCCCAGCACTCCCTCCACTCTGTTCCTCTCCTGGGGTCCCAGGCAATGCCTCTCTCGGGTTTTTGCCTCTCCTGGTACCCCAAAAACCAGGACAGATGGGCAGATTTTGGAGTCCTGGGGGTGCTGGTAGAAAACTCCCATCACACACCCCCACAAGAACATAGAAGCTCCCAAAATGTGGCCAAATAAACTCATTTTCCACCCTGGGCACCTAAACATCCTCCAAAACCCACTCTATAATCTGCTAATCCATCTCCACTCCTCTCTGCAAAGCTTCCCACGGGATGCAACCCTCCCCAGTGCTCCCTCCACCCTGTTCCTCTCCCGGCTTCCCAGGCAGCGCCTCTCCTGGGGATTTCTCCTCTCCTGGGACCCCAAAAACCTGGACAACTGCACATGGGCAGATTTTGGTGTCCCTCCGCCCCGTTCCACGTGCTCCCAGCTCATCCAGCGCTCCGAGTGAAGCCCCTCGGGCCCGAAATCTCCTCCTAACGGGCACCAAAAGGCCTGAGGATCCCACCCCGCATCCCACCCGTTCCCTCAACCTTTCCGAGAGCCTTTTCCACCCCAAAAAAAAATAAACCCGGCTTCTTCTCCTGCAGCCACTAGACGGCAGCTGCGCCTCGTGGAAAGGCTCTTCCCGGGCGGCAGTCGATGGGATCATTTGTCCCGCTCCCCTCCCCAAGTCGATGGGGCCGACACTTGGCAGTCAAGGCCCTGATTAAGATGCCACAGTTGAGTTAAAACTCGCATTAAGATTTGATGAGCAATTGATCTGCGCATCAACAGGGACGCGGGGCCGGGCAGACGAGCAGAGGCTGCGGATACCTCGGGAAAAGCGCTCCAGCTGCTCGCAGGGAAGGGGGGGGGGGGGAGGTCCGGCTTTAAATAAAACTTAGGCTGGAGTTGGAGCTTGAAAGGGATAGCGGTGGGTTTTTAGGAGGGACGAGCGCAAGGAGCGGGCTCGGCGTGGCACAATTTCAACAATTTGCGGTTTAAAATCCCGGCTCCCTCGTCTCCTTCCAGCGGCGCATCCCGATGGAGAGGAGGGGAGACAGAGAGAGAGAGAGAGAAGGAGGGGGCTGGGCTGGAGCTGAGCCTGGCTCGCGTTTATAGCGATGGCAAAGTGCTGACATCGATGGATTCGCTCCCGATTTTACACCGGCGTCTCTCAGCGGGCCGGGAGGGATAAACAGGCGTGTGTGTGTGTGTGTCGGATGCAAATATTCCCGGCTCCAACCTCTGCCTTCGCCTTTTTAAATCGGCCAATTTATTGTGGTTGGCGGGGTGGGAGAACGAGGGAGAAGCGGCTGGAAATGGGTAGGAAGTCGCTCCGGAAGAAACAGGGACTTCGCTGCCAGAAAAAAAAAACCAGTTCGCTTCCAACTCTCCGCTGTGGCGGGAGGAGGATTTCAGGAGATAGAATAAACCCACGAGAAGAACACGCGATTCTTGCGGAGAAAGCCTGATTTTCCGTGTCACACGCGTGTCCTGACGCTCTGGGATGAACAGCCACGTGAATCCCGTGCGTGGCAGGTGGAGGAAAACCTGTTCCTGCTCCTCCTTGTCCTTAAGGAAAGGAGATGGAAAAACTCACCCTGCTCAGAAATAATCACGGTGTTCTGAGCTGCCACGGGGATAAATTCACACTTTTTCCCCACCTCCCCACTAAAAAAAAAGTGAAGTATTTTGGGGCTCTGATGTTTCCCTGCAGATTTTTAGCGGGGATTTTTTTCCTGCCAACGCTCAAAATAAAACCTTTGATTTTGGGGGGGCTCATTCCAGTGAAATCAGAGCCTCCCACCCGCGTCTGGGGACACATTTACGTGGCCACCGCCCTCCTGGGAAAGGACCTTCGGGTTTGTTGTGCCGAGGAGGTGAAAAATGACGGTGCAGGTTGATTATTGGGAGATAGAGGTTGGCTCTTGTTTTCTATTCCCTCAGCAGCTTTGGCTTCAGAGGACGTGGGGATAAACATGCCCTGTGTCCTCTCCTGGTGTCCCCTCCTTTCAGCTCCACCTCATTTAGGAGCAAAATCCCGAGGATTGCTGTTTTCCGTGGGAATTCTGGGCTCTTTTCTGCCTGTGACTCCCAGATTTTTATTTAAGGCGAGCACACGGCCGGAAAACTCCCGGAATATTGATATTTTCAGGCCAAAAAGGCACTGACAGCTCCTCTGGAGGAATAATAAAAGCTCGGTTTCTTCTTGCAAGGCAGCAGGGGCTTCAAACCACCTGGAATGGGGAATCCTTTTCCCTTCATCCATGAATTTTGGGGGCTGAGGGCCCCAAGGGAGCAGCTTCAGAGGGACACTTTTCTCCCCAATTAACCCTTTTGATGGTCATTAATCACCTTTGCCCGTGATCCCTCTCCTATCCATAAGTGCACAAAAATAATAAATATAAAATCTAAATTAAAGAAATACTAATAAATATAAATTTTAAAAAATATAAATATGATGCTAAGAGAAGAGCGGGGAAAACCCATCGGGAAACCTGGAATTCTATCGGGAGATTATTTTTGGCTGGAAAATGCCATTTTATTCTGCTGGAAACTCGTGACACCTGGAATTGGGAGTTGGCATTGAAGACATTAAATAAAACCACACAGAAGAGTTTGGAATTTCTCCTTGGAGCCCAGTCAACCTGAGAATATTTTATGGGAAGTTCCACTGCTTTGGTTTGGTGGCTTTGAGAGCAGAGTAAAAAAAAACACTTCAAACAACTCATTTCGGTAATTTTAACACCAAAAACAACCCTTAAATCACCACAATCAGCCTGATCTCGAGGTGATTTATTTATTGTTTACTTTTTGGGGGGGACAAGGAGATGTTTTCTGGCAGAAAATTACCTGCAAAAAGGATTTTATCAGCTTTTTGTGGCTTTCTTACAAGGGCACAGCTCCCAATAACACCGGGATGGGTCCGAGCTGCATCCCTAAGGAAGGTTTTCCCTGGTTTTTGTTCCAAGGGGGAAAGGACCTGAGACAACTTTAGGGTGATTGAGGGTTAAAAACCCTCGTGAAATGTTGCTTGAAGTAAAAAAATCAGCTCCCAGAGGTAAAATTGAACAGGGAAATGATTCCACAGCAAGGGGAGAGGCTGAGCCGGGACAGCTCTGCAGGGACACTCAGGTGGATGAGCCAAATCCAAGGAAAAGCCAAAATCATGGATCTCTGCCCATCCTGTCATGAAAAAATGGAGATCCCAAACCTAAATTTCCCTCTTAACTCCTCGTGTGTGTTCAAGAGGCAGCGCTGCCTCCAGAGTAGGGGTTGGAAAAGCAGGAGCAGGGGGGGAAAAATCAATAAAATATCACCCAGCCTGATTTTGGGATGGATTTTCATGGTGGATTTTTCTTTGGATGGTAACCCAAACTATCCCATGATTCCATGAAAGGCTGGGGAGGCAAAAATGCCTGGAGATTTCACCCATCACCTATCGATGACCTTTGAGGTCACTTCCAACCCAAACCACTCCATGATTCCATGAAAGGCTTGGGATGCAAATATCCAGGGGGATTCCTCCCATCTCCCACCGACAACCTTGGAGGCCACTTCCAACCCAAACCATTCCACCATTTCCCAACTTCCACGGGATAAAAACCATCAACTATCACATAACCTGATTTTGGGATGGATTTTTATGATGGATTTTTGTTTGGATGCCAACCCAGACTACACCATGTTTCCATAAAAGGCTTGGGATGCAAAAATCCCTGGAGATTTCACCCATCTCCCACCGACAACCTTCGAGGCCACTTCCAACCCAAACCATTCCACCATTTCCCAACTTCCATGGGATAAAAACCATCGAATACCACACAACCTGATTTTGGGATGGATTTTTATGATGGATTTTTTGTTTGGAAGTCAACCCAAACTATTCCGCGATTCTACAAAAGACTTGGGACACAAAAAATCCCTGGATATTTCACCCATTACTTATCAATGACCTTTGAGGTCACTTCCAACCCAAACCACTCCATGATTCCATGAAGGGCTTGGAATGCAAAACTCCACAGGGATTTTCTCCATCACCTACTGATGACCTTTGAGGTCACTTCCAACCCAAACCACTCCATGAATCCATGAAGGGCTTGGAATGCAAAACTCCACAGGGATTTCCTCCATCACCTACTGATGACCTTTGAGGTCACTTCCAACCCAAACCCTTCCATGATCCTACGAAAGGCTTGGGATGCAAAAATCCCTGGAGATTTCACCCATCACCTACCGACAACCTTCGAGGCCACTTCCAACCCAAACCATTCCACCATTTCCCAAATTCCACGGGATAAAAACCATCAAATATCACATAACCTGATTTTGGGATGGATTTTATGATGGATTTTTTTGTTTGGATGCCAACCCAAACCATTCCATGATTCCATGAAAGGCTTGGGATGCAAAACTCCACAGGGATTTTCTCCATCACCTACTGATGACCTCTGAGGCCACTTCCAACCCAAACCATTCCACTATCCTACAAAAGGCTTGGGATGCAAATATCCAGGAGGATTCCACCCATCTCCCACCGACAACCTTCGAGGTCACTTCCAACCCAAACCATTCCACCATTTCCCAACTTCCACGGGATAAAAACCATCAAATATCACATAACCTGATTTTGGGATGGATTTTTATGATGGATTTTGGTTTGGATGCCAACCCAGACTACTCCATGTTTCCATGAAAGGCTTGGGATGCAAAAATCCCTGGAGATTTCACCCATCTCCCACCGACAACCTTTGAGGTCACTTCCAACCCAAACCATTCCACCATTTCCCAAATTCCACGGGATAAAACCCATCAAATGCCACACAACCTGATTTGGGGATGGATTTTATGCCGGATTTTTTTGGGATGGGGAATCCCCTCATCCCGAGGCAGGATCCAAGGATCTCCCCGGAGCTGTGGCATTCCCAGGCCCGGCTCTATCCGCAGCAGGAATTTTAGCTCATCCTTTTCTCCTCTCGTCTCCCGTCCAGCCCTTTCCATCCTGCTGCTCCTGCTACAATTTCCTGCTGAGGGCGGCGGAATTCCGGAACGCTTGGCCTGGATTCCATCACACACACACACAGATTCCAGGAGCATCCCAGCTCCAGCTCCACCGGCAGAGGTGGCAAAAGGAAGGAACAAGGGAAGAAATGGAGAAAGAAAAGGAAATTCAGCCCTTTGTTTTCCGGCCATCCCCGTTTCTCGCACGGGAAAAGCGGGAGGGGGAAAGAGGAGATAGGGGGGTTAAAAATTATCATTTTTTGGGGGACCTTTCTGGGTTTTTTTCCTTCTTTCTTTTCTTTTTTTCTTCTTTTATTTTCCCTTTCTTTTATTTTTCTTCTTTTATTTCTCTCTTCTTTTATTTTTTCTTTATAATAATTTTTTCCCCTTTTTTATTTTTTTCTGCTTTTACTTTTCTTCTTTCATTTTTTCCTTTTTTTATTTTTTCTTCTTTAATTTTTTCTTCTTTCATTTTTTCTTCTTTCATTTTTCCCTTCTTTTATGTTCCCTCTTTTATTTTTTCTTTCTTTTATTTTTTCTTTCAGTTTTTCCTTTTTTTTTAACTTTTTCTTCTTTCATTTTTTTCTTCTTTTATTTTTCCCTTCTTTTATGTCCCCTCTTTTATTTTTTCTTTCATTTTTTCCTTCTTTTATTTTTCTTTTTTTTTAACTTTTTTCTTCTTTCATTTTTTCCTTCTTTTATTTTCCCTTCTTTTATTTTTCCCTCATTTTATGCTCCCTCTTTTATTTTTTCCTTCTTTTATTTTTCCTTCTTTCATTTTTTCCTTCTTCTATTTTTCCCTTTTTTATTATTTTTCCCTTCTTTCATTTTTCTTCTTTTATTTTTCACTTCTTTTATTTTCCCTCTTTTATTTTTTCCTCTTTTTTCCTTCTTTCATTTTTTCTTCTTTTATTTTGTCCTTTTCTTTTTAATTTTTTCCTCCTTATATTTTTTCCTTTTTAATTTTTTTGCCTTCTCTTATATTTTTTCCTCCTTTTCTTTCCATTCTTTCCCTCATTTCCCCTTCATCTCCAGCCCTCCCTGCTCCAGTCAAAATTCCTGCTGTGGAAAAGTGAATTTTGTTGGGTTTTTTTAAAGTTTTGTGGGATTTTTGTGCCTGAACAGGAGCAGTTTAAGTTGGATATGAGGAAAAAGTTCTTCCCCCAGAGGGTGGTTTGGCTCTGGAATATTTTCCAGGCTTCCCATGGAAGTGGTCGTGGCACTGCCAGAGCTCAAGGAGCGTTTGGACAACGCTCTCGGGAACATGGGATTGTTGGAGGGCCAGGAGCTGGATCCAATGATCCTTGGGGATCACTCAGGACATTTTGGGATTGCACGACTTGTAAACTCATCTGCATCCTTTTTAATCTCCCCCAGACTTTCCTGGGAATCATTCAGTGCACGACTCCACGTTCCAGGAGGATTTTCCACGCTCCCAACCCCCAGACGGAAGCAGTCGGATACACGTCCTAATATCCAAGCTTGCGTCATCCCAAGCTTTGTGCAGCTCACCTGGGACACTCTGCATCCAGCTGGGCAGGTGCTGATGGGCATTAAGTGCCTCCACTCCACGTGTTTACAAACCCACCCGAGCCCCACGGATCAGTCTTAGGGACGCAAATCGGATCAACTCCATCGACAGACCCGGAGGGTTCCCCAGCAACCCCCAGGCCTGTCCCTCTGCATGTTCCTCCTCAGCCTGGATTTATCCAGCTGATCTCCCAGGATATCAGTGGTAATCTTGGCATTTTTCCCTCCGTGAATGGCCTGGAAGCTGCTCCTGCAGGAGGAATCAGATCTCCTGTCTCCAATCATTTTCCACCGGCAGATCAGGGACGGAGCTCTTTTCCCTGCCTCCTTCCTCGATATTTCCCTCCAGGGTGGGTTATCAACCTCACTCAGCCTCCAGCAGAGCCCGGGAGACCAAAGCAGGAAGGTTCACTTTTTATTCCCTGCCTGCTCCGTGCTGGAAATCTCAGGGAATGAGGAGATAAGGAGGGAGGGCAAAACAGGACGGGGGAATCCTTAAAGATTTGGCTACAAAAGGGGGGGGCTTTTTTAAAACAACGTCACTCCCCCGGTGGCCCAACCTCTGCTGAGTCGGGAATCAAGGGATTATTCCTTGTTATCAGCTTCCCACCGAGGGCTGTGACCTCATTAGCTCTCCCAGGGCGAGGAAAGAGGGATGCCAGCCAAGGATGCTGCAGGAGCGGGAAGGACACGGAGCAAGGAATGCCGATGATGCCGCAGGCAAGGCAGAATTCCCCGTGGCTGAGTTAATCCAGGTTTCCCCCCTCACACACACACAGCTCGTCCAGAGGGTGTCTGCTCTCCGAGTGCTTCTATCCGAGCCCGAATCCCACGGGAATGCTCCGATCCCGGAGTCAGCAGGAGCTGGTGCCACAGGGCCATTAAGCACTTAACCAAATTCCCCGTGCCAGGCCCTGCCCTCGGCACGTCCCAGTTAATGCTCGTCCTCCTTTCCAGGCCCAAAGCCAAGGCAGAGCTCGGCACAACTGTTTTCCCTCCTCTCCTTGGAGTGGTTGGGTTGGGAAAGGCTGCACAAGAAGCTTCTGGTGTTAACTCGAGCCTTATTAAACCCACACTTGCAGCACAGTCCAGGAAAGATCCAGAATTATCCCAAACAGCCCTTTGCAATGTAAATTCCATGAAGAAAACAAGAGGCACCAGCTCCTCCTTGGAAAAATCCACACTCTCTGCTGGGCAGGACAGCAAATTTCTGCACTTTGTTGCTGCTTTGGGGATGTTTTTCAGCTTCCAGATGCCTTTTGGGATCGTTTCCAGATGTCATTTAGGATCCTCAGTTATTCCTAATCTCTGGGATATGGGATTCCTTGAAGATCCCAAACCTGGTCATGAACCCACTGCCTTGTCCTGTCTCGTTTTAGGGTGAACCCTACGATGTTTTCCCACCTCTGCTCTGCATCCTGGATTCACCCTGTTATCCAGCTGGAAATCCAATTTCTTGGGAAGCCAGCACATCCCTCAGGAGGACCAGCGTAGCACAAAAACCTGGATGTGACTTTTTGGGATGTTTCCGATCATCTGGGCACTTCTAAATTCCCACTTGTGTCCCCTCCCAGGAGCCACCACCTCCTTTCCTCCCTCAGCCTGGAACTCTTACAACTCCAAACCACAGTGAAAATTCCCACCCCACCCAGCAGCACTTCCCCCCCCCACCCACCCACCCCAAACCTGCCCTCTCTGGGATTCCAGTGCTCATATTCCACATGTTGATGGTTTTAACGAGCAAGGGGCATTAACTGGGTGTTAATTTGAAAATTTAAAGTGTGGGGGATTGGCTGAGTTTGGCAGACACCGAAAACCATCCGAAGAGCTGATATGACAACGGGAAGGGTCTTCGATCGACCCTGAGAGCTGTCCAGACTTTGACTTGGGAGATGTGAGTGACAGCTCTTTCCTCCTTCCCCAGGACTTTCTGGATGTGAAGATTGAGGCCCACACGTCTGATTTAAAACCCTTGGGTGAATCAGGTCATTTCTTGTCACTTGTGTGTCACAATGAGGGGCCACCAGAGCCAGGGAAGGGATCAGCCCCCTGTGCCGGGCACACCCCAAATCCTGGGGGCAGTTTTGGGCCCCTCAGGACAAGAAGGACATTGAGGGGCTGGAGAGCGTCCAGGGAAGGGAATGGAGATGGGAAGGGGCTGGAGCAGCAGGAGCAGCTGAGGGAGCTGGGGGGGCTCAGCCTGGAGAAAAGGAGGCTCAGGGGGG
>JAYRBT010000082.1:150726196-150749954 GCA_036023395.1 Myiotriccus ornatus
TGGACATCAGGAGGAATTTCTCCATGGAAAGGGTGGTCAGGCACTGGAAGGGGCTGCCCAGGGAGGTTTGGAGTCCCCACCTCCGGAGGTGTCCAAGGAACAACTGGAGGTGGCACTCAGTGCTCTGGGCTGGGGGACAAGGTGAGGATGGATCACAGGTTGGACTCGATGATCTTGGAGCAATTTTCCAACCCAAAGAATTCTGGGATTCCATTCCATGACATTCTGGGGAGAGACAGCCCAGACCTGTCCAGAGACCTCTGGGTTTGCCCCTTGGGCTGAGGAATTTGGATGAGGAAGGCTGGTGGGCCTGGGTGTCGGGGACTCAGACCACGGCTCTGCCTCACCTGCAACGAGGTGGGTTCAGATCCTGCTTTGGCATTCCCAGGTCGGCCACCACTTGAAGCACTGGGCTAACTGGAGTCCTTGGATGAAGTCATGCAATTCTTCTTGCAGTCTCAGGGAAGAAGAAACCCCCGGGGAATCCAGGAATGAGGCACTTCACACCCTCACAGGGCCTTTCTTCAAACAGCTGGAGATAAAAATCACCTTCCTCTGGAGCCAGAGGAGACACAATCCCTTCACCTCCCTACCCTGAGCGTCGTATGCCAGACTGAAATGGAATTTTCTTCTTGTTCTCACTCCATGAAACCCTCTCTGGTCTCCAGATTTTGGGGTGTCCTCCCCTCTCCTTTGTGCTGCCAAGTCTGGAGGATTCTGATTCCTGGGGTATTTCCAGCTGATTCACCACCTGTCCCTCGTTCCGGGAGCAGGACCCAGCAGGGAGGACCCCAAAGAGTTAACCTTTCTCCAGGGCCTATCCAGGTGCATCTCCCAGCTCCCTTGGAGCCAGGAATTCTGCTGAGGTTTCCGACAGGGCGACAGAGCCACTTAGTCCGCGCCGCCGTCGGGAACAGAGCGGGATGGGGCTGAAAGCAGATCCCACTTTCAGGTGACACTGAGGAGGGGAGATTGGGTTTCTCCTGGGGGAGGAGGGCGTGAGGAGCAGCCCAAGGAGAGGGTGGGAACAGAGGGCTGGGAGGCAGAAGGTGGCACCGGTCACGGTCGCACCGCTCCGGCCTCTTATTCCCCGAGGCGTTTCCCTGAGAGCTTGAAAAGTGGGATAACCAAGGGTTAAAATAGTTGGCTGGGAATCATCAGGGAAGGATGAAGGAGCCTCCAGCTTGGTTTAAGCCCGCCCTTGGGTCACAACAACCCCGTGGAACTCTCCAGGACTGGGGAAGAGGGGCTGGAAAATGAGAAAAGGACCTGGGGGTGCAGGTTGGCAGCGGATGAACATGATCCAGTGTGTGCCCACAGAAGGCCAATGGCACCTGGTTTGTACCAGCCCTGGTGTATCCAGCAGGAGCAGGGCAGGGATTGTCCCCCTGTGCTGGGCACTGGTGAGGCCACACCTCGAATCCCGGGATCAGTTTTGGACCCCTCAGGATGCGGAGGGGCTGGAGCGTGTCCAGGGAAGGGAAGGGAGCTGGGAAGGGTCTGGAGCACCAGGAGCAGCTGAGGGAGCTGAGGGGGCTCAGCCTGGAGAAAAGGAGGCTCAGGAGGGACCTTCTTGCTCTCTGCAACTCCCTGACAGGAGGGAGGAGATGGGGAGGTCGAGCTCTGCTCCCAGGGAACAAGGGACAGGACAAGAGCAAATGATTTCAAGCTGCACCAGGGGAGCTTTAATTTGGATATTAGGAAAAATTTCCTCATGGAAAGGGTTGTCAAGCATTGGAAGAGGCTGCCCAGGGAGGTGGTGGAGTCCCCAGTCCCTGGAGATAATCAACAGCCGTGTAGATGTGACACCTGGGGACGCAAATTTGTGACACAAAATCCTAGAGGGCTTTTCCAACCTTAGGAATTTCATGACTCTAAAGCAGCCCCCGGCCAAGGGGTGACAAGTAGAGGTTCACCAACCACGGTGACAGCACGGACGTGTTGGTGTCAGGCTGCACAGCTCAGAGACGGGTGGGACACCCACCTGCAAACCCCTCATGGAACGTGTTCTCAGCACCCAAGACCACCCCAGGCTGAGGAGAGGGACAGCCCAGCAGGCAAAGCGTTAAGAGAAACCACATTCCAGAAGGAAGAGCTGGTCCAGCTGGACCTTCCCTTTATCTCCCCTCCTTCCCCCTTCCCCCCCTCCCAGTTTGATTTTATGGGCTCTGAAATGTTGCCCATCTGCCCTCGGTGTTCGCTGCTCCTTTTTAATTGAAAGGGACAGAGGGTATTGACTTCCTATCAAAATTCATATCTCTGCAACATTTCATTTCCAGTGGCCTCAGCACTCAGCCACCACCTCTCCCTTCTCCCCCACCCTTGGGATATAAAGGCAACTGTCACTTGGATAAACGGCCCCTAATGGGGGCCGGGGGAGGTGGGAGAGCCACGGGTGGGACAAAAAATATCCCAGAACCTGCTGGAAAACTTCATCAGGCAAAAGAAACCCCCTCCCCCCCCCCCCAAACCCCTGCCATCCTCCTATTTTATTTAATTTTCTTTTTCAAATAAGCGGGAGATTTCGTTAATGGATTGACTATTAAGGCTAATATAACTTTGATGATGTCGCCCGTCTTTTCCGCCATCGATTTTAAGTCAGCGGCTCCTCCTCACCTTTTGGGTTGTATTTTTGGTGATGGGGGCCCGTCCTTATTAAAAACCAATTGAATTTTCGCTATCTCTGCGCCAGGAGCTGGATGAGCCCGAAAGAAGGATGGAAATGAGTGTTATTGGTATTTATGCCATTTATTCCGTCCAACATTTACTTTCTGCTGGTTTGGCTCTTCTTTTATTTTTTTATTTTTTTGGTTTTTTTTTGTTTTACCTCTCCCTGATAGCAAGAAAAGAAGTGCCCAAGGTGTTTATTCAATTGAATTTTCACTCGCTTTCCCCTCTGCTTTGAAGTGTCTTTGGTAATGGGAGAATTCCTTAAACCGAGGGAAAACAGAGAAAAAGGGAAACAGGATCCCGAGCAGAGCTTTGCTCCCGACGTTGACAGCGAATGACACAGAGGTCGCCGGAAGACAAAGAGCTCAGCCTTGTTCTCACCCCCCTGCTGATGCCCAGGTGGGTGCCTTGGGCACAGGGTCCAGCTGTGCCGCGGCAGAAATGGGGGCAACCCCTTTTTTCTGGTGTCTCAGAGCTCTTTTTGTCGCCTCTGCAGGTGCTCAGACACCTCCTGCCCCACCCCCTCGGCCTTGCCACGGCAAATAAATGAGGCCAGGGACGTTTTTCACGGCAAGTGACCCTGCCAGGCCGCATCCAGGTGGCTCAAGGCCGGTGGAAGCCACGCTGGGGAGGTTGTGGTGGTTCCCACGAGCCTTCTCCCTCCATCCCCAGTGCCAGAGGGAGCTGGGGTGCCAAATACAGGCACCTCTCAACAGCAACTCGCAGGAAAGAGTTGGGTCCTCTCTCTGAGGGAATCAAAACCCATTTTTGGCCGGTTTGGAGGCGGAGGAAGGTCGTCCTGAGCCTGATCTCCAGCCTGGGTGATGCTGGGGAGGCAGAGGTTCTCCTTGCCGCCGGCTCTGTCTCTCTGACGCATCAGGGTGGCGTTTTGCTGGCAGTGCAGGTTTAGGACCCTTGTTCTCTGCATCAGCAACTCCCCAGTTTCCTGTCACAGCAATCCAATCACCCTCGGCAGCCACTCAGGAGATCTTGGGGTCGAGCCACGAAAGGTGAACGAGCCCCGTTGCCACCAACCAGCACCTCCAGTGGTGGGTCCTTGTCCCCAGCCCAGCAGCTCCACACTTCGGCCCGGTTTGTGCCTTGAATCATAAAAACTCGGAATATCCCGAGCTGGGAGGGACCCACAAGGATCACCAAGTCCAACTCCTGGCCCTGCACCGACACCCCAACCATCTCACCCTGCCCAAATGCTCCTTGAGCTCTGGCAGGTTTGGGGCTGTGACCAGACCCCGAGGAGCCTGTTCAGTGCCCAACCACCCTCTGGGTGCAAAACCTTTTCCCAACATCCAACCTAACACGATCCTGACCTTTATCCCTCACCAGCTGACCCGGGACACTCTGCAGCAGGTCTGGGAGTCCAGCGGGGTGGATAACGATGTACAACCCCCCAACCAGTGGGATGTGGACTTTCCTCTTGGTCTGCTGCCCTCAAATTTCCTTTCTTGCTGTTCAGCTGGTGCAGAATATCCAGGAATATTTGTTCCACCAGTCCCACCTATGCCACAGGGAGAGCAGACCCTGCCCTGTAAACCAGGAAGACATTGAGGGGCTGGAGCATGTCCAGGGAAGGGAAGAGAGCTGGGAAGAGTCTGGAGCAGCTGAGGGAGCTGGGGGGGCTCAGCCTGGAGAAAAGGAGGCTCAGGAGGGACCTTCTCACTCTCCCAAACTCCCTGACAGGAGGGGATAACCAGGGGGGTCGGGCTCTGCTCCCAAGGAACAAGAAATAGGATAAGAGGAGACGGCCTGAAGTTGCCCCAGGGGAGGTTTAGGCTGGATGTTGGGGACAATTTCTTCACCAAAAGGGTTTTCAAGCACTGGAAGAGGAAAGTGGTGGAGTCTCCACCCCTGGAGGGGTTTAACAGGCGTGTAAAGGTGACACTTGGGGACATGGGTTAGTGGTGGCCTTGGCAGTGCTGGGTTAACTGTTGGACTTGGTCTTAGAGGACTTTTCCAACCTGAATAATCCTATTATTCCATCTTCCCTCACCAGGGACGACAGGACACGATGCCCCACGTTCCTTTTGGAAGCCTTTGGACCCCTCCTTAACAAAACCCTTGTCCTTCTCAAACTCGGCTTCGAGAACCTGCTCTGCCCCCCAAACACCCAGGCGAGAGACACTGTCACCAGCCACCCCTTTCCTCCTCCCTGCCACCCCTTTCCAGGAGCTGCCTGAGCAGGAATAAATCCCCCAATTAAAGCAGCACCATGACAAGAGCTTTTAAACTCCCGGGGTTGGAAAGAACGGCCCCCCGGAAAAGCACCGGGGGCGTAAAACTTTTATTATCCAAATTAACATTTAAAACCCCTCTAGCCATGAAGTGATGGAGGAGGTGGGGGATAAATCAACCCCAGTTAAACTGGTGTGGTAACATCAGCAGATAGAAACCAGCCCAGGAAATAAAGCTGGGGTTTGGAGGAGGATAAATCAGACCCCTCAGGTGGTGGTAATGCTCGGAATCCTTCACCTCAAGGAGGGGCAAAAAGGGGGGTGGGTAAATTAAATAGGGTGCAAAATTCTCTGTGCAGGGCCTGATTCTGGAATTGTGCAGCTACAGGATGGAGGGTAAGACAGGATAAGGGGGAATTCGGGATGTTTTGGGATGTGCTGGAAGGTGGGGTAGAGGCACCTCGTTGCAGAGGTCCAGCAAGTCCCAGAAGGTGCTGAGTTGGAAGGGCCTCATCAGGATCATCCAGTCCCACTCCTGGCCCTGTGAAGGACATCCCCAAAATCCCACCCTGTGCCCAGAAAAGTCCTTTTCTCCGGAATAAAACTTCAAAGGAAGGGCTGCGGGCCAGGAAAGGAGGAATGGGGTGTTTGCCAGCAGCTCCAAAGCCTTTGGCAAATCCGGAGCAACCACCAATCCAGCTTTTGGGGAAGCACCAAGGTGTGGATTTCAGAGCAGCTGGAGTCCCATCACCCTTCGAAAGGGTGTGATTTGGGCACGTGGGGCTGACCACGGGCACGGTTTCAGTAAATTTGGCTCAAATCCACCCTTCAGGTCCATCTCCTGGGGCGAATCCAGCTGTTGGGAATATCTAAGTGGTTCCATAGCCCTGGGCACGGTTGGAGTGGGTGCCAGATGGTTTATGGTGGTGCTGAACCCATCCAAGTTGGTCCCAAAAGCCCCACAGAAACTGATACCAGGGGAAAAATGCACCTTGCAGAGAGGAAGGGAAAAAAAAAGGGGAAATAGAGAGCAAATCTGAGATATCTGAGCGTCCCCAAAATGCAGGAAGGGTTCAACAAGTCACATGTAAGAGGTTTTTTTCCCTTCTCCCGTGAAAGCTGTTCCTTCCTTGGTGTGTTTCCCCGGCAAAGCCTTCAGAAAGAGTTTAGAAATGCCAAGAGGTGTCCAAGGTCGGGTTGGACGGGGCTTGGAGCAACCTGGGATAGTGGAAGGTGTCCCTGTCCACGGCAGGGGTTGGAAATGGATGGTCCTTAAGGTCCCCTCCAACCCAAACCGCTCTATGACTCTATGATCCCACGATCTGCTGGTCCCTCTGGATCCTGCCAAGATGTTTCCCAACCCTCATACAGAGCCAGTACCACCAGCAGGGTGGATTTGGACACCAAAGGCCACGATTTTCACTGAACTTGGGGGAAAAAAGGCCATGGAGGGGGTGTCTTGGTTGGCAGCTCTGGGTAAACACTCCTCTGCTCCCCCAAAAAAATGCCATTCCCTGAGGTTTCCTTGCATGTCCCGAGGGTGGATCTGCTCCAGGACTGGAGGTGACACTGGGCAGGAGCTGGAGGTCCTAAACTGCCACCCACGAGCCACCAGGAAAAACTCCCAGCCCTGCTCCACACTCCAGGATCCTTCCTTACCATCCCTCTCTCTTCTGGCTGTGAGACCCAGGCCTTGCTTTCTCCCAGGAAGTTTTCTGGGAACTTTATCCGTGTTTTTTGCCCCACAGTCCTTTCCGTGCCCAGGCAACGCCCACATTCTCTCCCTGGCTCTATAAAAACCCCATCCCAGGATGACCAAACTCCCCAGGGAAAGGCTGGAGACTGAGAAGGATGCCCAGGGTTTATTCCCTTTCCCTGGATGGGGAAGATGAAACCCCTGGATAACAGGGAATGGGAATTCTGTTCCTAGGGAGGTTGGGAGGGGTCACACAAGGTGTCCCCAACTCCTTTGCTGCCGGAGAAAGAGGGAAGGCAAAGGCAGGATGGGACGGGAACGGGGTGGGATATGATGTCATCTTCCCACCCCCCGGGGGATCCCTGAATTATTAATGGGAACAGAAAGCCGGCCCTGCAACCCAAGCTGGGTGAGCTCTGATTTCATCTCTCCACAGCTCTGGCGCTCGCCGGACCCGCCGCCGGCCGGGAATGAGTCTCCCAGGGAGGGATGGAGGCTCAGGGAGGGGAGGGGGGTGCTGGGGGAGGAGCAGCAGGAGGGCACATCTCCAAGGAATCAGCTCCAAGATCAGCCACGACCTCCAGAGGCATCTACAGCCCATCCCGGGTGCCGGAACGGGGAAGGTGGTGACCTCCCCCCTCCCTTTCACCCATCTCTTGGCACAGATGGAGCTGGTTGGATTCATCCCACGGGGTCAGGAGAACGGTCCTGAGCCGTCAGAGGCACTGAGGGCACGGTTTCTTATGGATACACCAAGACTTTCCTTCATCCCAGTGCGTTGCAGCCGCTTGCTGGTGATTTACATGCCATGAGCTGCCCAGTTCTCAGCCCAGGAGGGAAAAACAGGGCACAGAGAAGTGTTTTCAGCACCCACTCTGCTCTTGTCACCCAGTCCCACCAACCTGGATCGATCTTTTCACTCCCACCTTGCCCCTTTCCATCCCTGCCTTCCCATCCATGGAGTCCACAGACCGACATCCCTCTCCTGGAGACCAAGACCCTTTCCCAGTGGCTTTGCTTTTCCCTCTCTCCACCCCCAGAAATGACAGTTCTGAAATACTTGGTGGCACCTGTGGTGCCCCAGGGCCAAATCCTGCCCTTTGCCAGCCCTGTGAGAATTCCAGAGGTGTGCAATTCCAGAAAAGTGTGTTTTCCTCCCTCGGTATCCAGAGGTTGGGGGGAAAAGATGAGGAAGCTCAGAACGGAATTTCAGCACCTGCTAAAACACCTCCTCAGCAATTCATCTATTTTTGGGTGTCAACTAGTATTATTGTTTAATTTAACAGTAAATTGTCACCAGTGAAAGGGTGGCTGGGAGGGACTTGGAGGTTTGGGACCTGGAGTGATTTCTAATTCCAGAAGGAAGAGGAATTTCCACAAGAACTCGGATTTCTGTCCAGCTTGGAGGGTTTCCAGACCTTCTCCGAGGAATAAAACTCCTCATCTCTCCCATCACAGCAGAGAAAGGGGGGAGTCTGGGGGGTTATCCAAGCAGGACAGGAAAGTTGGGCTTTTCCATTTTGACTCCCATATCCAGAATTCCAAGGCAAGAGGCCGGAGAACGTGCATCTATTTTTAATTCTGCAAGCCCAACACCATTTTCTCCCCCTGAGGTATCCAGAACTGGGCTGATTCAGCTGGAAAAGCAGGGAAGGGAAGGGATGAGATGTGTCCTGGACTCCAGCTCGTGGACTGGTGTGTGTTGGCTCCAGAGGGAGCCCAAGGAAACTGTCCCAAAGGTGCAGGAGATGCTTCCCTACAGTCACATCAGGGAGGGTTCGAGGGAAAATGATCCACGTGGAAAGCTGGTGGTCAGGTATCCCGCCTTTTGATCTTCCTAGACTCATAAAATCATGGAATGGTTTGGAAAGGACCTTAAAGATCCATCTCCTTCCAACCCCACTGCCATGGGCAGGGACACCTTCCACTAGCCCGGGTTGCTCCAAACCCCATCCAACCTGGCCTTGGACAATTCCAGGGGATGGGGCAGCCACAGTTTTTCTGGGAGACCTGTGCCAGGGCCTCCCCCACACTCCCAGGGAAGAATTCCTTCCTGAGACCTAATCCAAACCTGCAGTGCTGCTCTGGGCTGGCCATGAGACCTGGGGTGACACCCGTCCCTCATTCCCATCTCCTGCCCCCTCCGAGACCGTTCCTTGTGGTTCCCCATCTGTTCCATGGCGACAGGCTGATGATCGCCCAGGAATTTTGGGATGTTCCCAATGAGAAAAAGCCCTTTTAGCATTTTCCTGGTGCGTTCCAGGCATGAACTCGGACACGGGAGGTGCAACCCTGGAGGAATCCACACAAACAACGGTCCATGTGCAAATCTGAATTCCTAACGCTCGTTGAAGCCGGGCCCCGGAGCCCAGCTGGGACCTCTCGTGGTTCCTCCCACGGATGGCTACTCAGGAAGGCTGATGGAAGCACTCGGATTCCCGGGAGACCTCCCTCTCACTCTCTGTCTCTCTCTGCCTCGTCAGCGGAGCGGTTTTCCCGGGAGGATGGAGGATGCAGGAGGGAGCTGCTCGCTCAGCAGCTGAGCTGCAGGGAGCGTTTCCTGATGGGGCACTTCCACCAGGATCGATGGGGCAGAACCTGCTCCTGGGAGGAGGAGATCTGGGCAGGAGAAACATTCCTGCTCCGGCTTTGAGGGATACGAGCCCAGCTTTAGGCGCGTCCTGGTGTTTGGAGCTGCGCTGTTCCAAAGGAAAACCTGTCCTGGGTGCTGAAAGTGCTTGTGGAAAATCAGGGAATGGTGGAAAGGTTTGAGTTGGAAGGGAGCTTAAAGATCATGGGATTCCAATCCCCTGCCACGGGCAGGGACACTTTCCACTAGCCCAGGTTGCTCCAAGCCTTGGACACTTCCACGGGAGTCCACAACCACTCTGGGAAAATCCTGGGAATATTCCCCTGCCTCTGACGGTCCAGCAGCCTCGGGCAGAAACCAGAATGTTGCTTATTAAACGTGTTTCCCCCCAAGTTAAAAACCAACAGGAAAACAGGGAATGGCCTCAAGTTGCACCGGCGGGGGGGGAGGTTTAAGTTGGACACCAGGAAAAATTTCTCCACTGACAGGATTCCCAAGCACAGGAACAGGCTGTCCAGGGAATTAGTGGAGCCACCATTCCTGGAGGGATTTAAAAGCCGTGTGGGTGTGACAGCTGATGACACGGTCAGCGGTGGCCTTGGCAATGCCGGGGGAATGGTTGGACCCCCCGATCTTGGAGGTCTTTTCCAACCTAAGTTATTCCATGGAACACACCCCAGTTGCCCTGTTAGACCCGAAAACATAAAGCCAATATTTAAGGAATCCATCCTGGATAAGAATTATCCCAAGCCAGCAGAGCTGCAATAGCCTTTCCCGAGGAATCTCCACCACTGGGGCAGGGAAGAGCGGATTTCAAGTTGTTGGATCTGCGGTTTAACCCTCAGATTTTCCCAAGTAACATTTGCTCGGTAAAACATCTCCAGGAGCGGGATTTACTGCCGTAATTAATAGGTTATGATTAGGTCAATAACTTTCATCAACCGAGCAGGGAGAGAACCTATTAATGAAGCTGTAAAACAACGTAAACTCCGTGGAGGGGAGAGGAGGGAGAATTTACAACTTCCCAGAAGCCTCAGTAACTAAAGGGACGATTTACAGGAAGCAAAATGAGCCGGGTGCCCATAAAACACAATCAAAATTACACCCATATCCAAACAAGACAAATTAAAAAGGTTCAAGTGGGTTTCTCAGCCCAAATAAAACGGAGCATCTCCGCCGAGAGGAGACTTCCCACGTGGCTTTTTATGGAGTCGCAGGAGGGGAAGAAACATGGGAATGTGAGGGAGGATGGAGCAGGTTGGTAAGAAATCAGTGGCACAGCCCGACGTTCCTGATGGTCCTTCAGTCTCAGCCCGTGGGATGTGGTCCAGAAGTCACAGGCAACTCTAGAGAAGGTCTGGTTGGAAGGAGATGACCCTCCAGGTCCCTTCCAACCCTAAATATTCCATGATTCCAACCAGGCAGCACAGTCAGCAGCCACTTCTGCACCACAGCCGAAATATGGAGTCTGGGGTTAAAACCTGTTCATCCTGCAGCCTGTGGAAAAGACACTTTTCCATCTTGGATGGCTTGAAAGGACACCTCAGAGTCAACCCCTTCAGTCACTGCCCCAGGCAGGAGACTGACGGCGATGTCATAGAATCATGGAATCATGGAATGGTTTGGGTGGGAAGGGACTCAAAGATCATGGAATTCCAACCCCCTGCCATGGGCAGGGACATTTTCCACTAGCCCAGGTTGCTCCAACCTGGCCGTGGACACTTCCAGGGATGGGGCAGCCACAGCTGCTCTGGGCAACCTGTGCCAGGGCCTGCCCACCCTCACAGGGAGGGATTTCTTCCCAATATCCCATCTATTTCAGTTTTCAGCCATTCCCTGTGTCCTGTCCCTCCATCCCTTGTCCCCAGTCCCTCTCCAGCTCTCCTGGAGCCCCTTTAGGCACTGGAAGGGCCTCTAAGGTCTCCCTTCTCCAGGTGAACACCCCCAGCTCTCCCAGCCTGGCTCCAGAGGGGCTCCAGCTCTTGGATCATCTCCATGACCACCTCTGGACTCCTTCCAGCAGCTCCACATCTCTCCTGTGTTGATGTCCCCGGAGTTGGATGCAGGACTCCAGTTGAGGCCTCACCGGAGCGGATCAGAGCATGTCACCACACCTTCTCACCTCAGGCCCCAGGAGATCATCAGATCTGTCCCCTACTCCCATTTTTTTCCCCCTTCCCAAAAAAAAATAGGTTGTCATTTTACGGCTCTACAATCCTAAAAACAAACATCCCAGGTTGACCACGGAAAACAATCCCCTGGCACCACAGGGCAAACCTTGTCCATGCAGTGGAGCTTTTCCAAGGCTGGCCATGGACTTTCCCATGCTGGGCTTTCCCTGTGAGCGACACACCTTCAGCTGAGACTTCCCAAACACACCAAAGCCTCTGGAAATGAGGCCTTTCCCAGAAAAAAACCCCAACCCTCCAACCACCACACGGAATCATGGAATTGCTGAATTGTTAAGCCTGGAAAAGACCTCTGAGATCATCAATCCAACCTTCAGCCAAATGCCACCACGTCCACCATGTCTCAAAGTGCCACTGGTTTTTTGAACACCTCCAGGGAGTGGTGACTCCATAACCGTCCTGGTCAATCCTTTCCATGGAGGAATTTTCCCTGATATCCAAATTAAACCTCCCCTGGCACAACTTGAGGTTGTTGCCTCTTGTCCTATCACAGAGAGTAGATACCAAGTCCCACCTCACCACAACCTCCTGTCAGGGAGTCTGGGAGAGTGAGAAGGTCCCCCCTGAGCCTCCTTTTCTCCAGGCTGAGCCCCCCCAGCTCCCTCAGCCGCTCCTGCTGCTCCAGCCCCTTCCCAGCTCCGTTCCCTTCCCTGCACACGCTCCGGTCCCTCCATGTCCTTCTGCTTGTGAGGGACCCAAAACTGCCCCCAGGATTTGAGGTGCGGCCTCAGCACAGGGGACACACTCAGGGGCAGGGCCACCATCCAGAGGGTTTCAACAGCCTGACGGGATCCTGATGCAAACAACTAAGGAGAAAAGCCAAGTCCTGCACCTGGGAAGGAAGAACCTCTTCCCAATCCCGAGTGGGGACGGCCTGCCCGGGGAGCAGCTCCGTGGAGAAGGACCAGGAGCCTTGGCAGGCGCGGAGCTGAACCCGCGCCAGCCGCCTGCCCCGGCGTGGCCAACAGCGTCCTGGGCTGTGTGAGCAGCAGCAGAGCCAGCAGATGCAGGGCAGCGATTATCCCCCTCTCCCCAGCACTCCTCAGGGCTGCATCTGTACCCTGCACCCAGTCTGGGGCCTCCCAAATTCAGGAGAGGCACCGGCAACGCGGAGCGAGGTCACCGGAGGCCACCGAGGCGGCGGAGCTGGAGCCGGAGCTGGAGCTGGAGCTGGAGCTGGAGCTGGAGCTGGAGCTGGAGCGCTGGCCCCGTGCAGGGAGCGCACGGAGCTGGCTCGGCCGGAGGAGGAATCGCTCCAGGGGGACCTGACAAGCACCTTCCACACCTGCCAGGAGGCCACAGAGCAGGACAAGCTGCCCTGGGAGGGTTTACAGCCTTGGTCCTTGGAGGTTTCCAACACTAGATCCTGGGCTGATCCCAGAACTACCCCCTGCTTCCACAGAATCCCAGGATGGTTGGATTGTGAGGGACGTTAAAGCCCATCTCATTCCAACCCCCTGCCATGGGCAGGGACACCTTCCACTGTCCCAGGTTGCTCCAAGCCCCATCCAACCTGGCCTTGGACACTTCCAGGGATCCAGGGGCAGCCACAGGTTTTCTGGAAAAATCCATTCCAATGCCTCCCCACTCTCACAGGGAAGAATTCCTTCCCGATATCCCACCTAAACCTGTGTTCAGTTTAAAGCCAATTCAGCAGGAGGCTGGACCAGAGACCCCTGAGCTCTCTTCCACATGGAATAATCCAATAAAACACTAACAGACACATCACACTGTCCCTGGTCAGGGCTAACAGGGACTGAATGAACCGGGATAAAATCAGCTTTAAACGTCAACTATCAGTGACTTGTGCAGAGCTCTGTAAATCCTGGGAAAGCTCAGTTCTGTTCCCAACCTCAGGTGACAAGAAGTCTGCATCCGGGCCATTGTAGTAAAACCTCCCTGGGCTGGTGGTGTTTTTTTTTTTCCCCTCCCCATTTCCATGCCTGTTCTCCGAGCTGAACATTTTAAGACCCGAGGCCGCCTGCGATCCTATCTCCCCGGCTTCGAGCGAACACTGATTTCTTTGCTGCTTCTTTGATGGAGGCCAAGTGGTTTTCTCCTGGGTAATAAGGTCAGGGGGTTAAAAGAGCAATATGACAATGACAAAAGTTCAATCTCTCGCCACTGCAGACAGACACAGGGCCCGGGCTCCATTAGCACGTAGGACGGGGTGGTTATCACAGGTCACTGACACCAGCCCGCTCTAATGGCTTTTCCTGTGGCCTTATCAATGCAGTGCACAAAGTGTCTCACCCTCAGCCTTTCCCTATGATCTCAGAGCTGTGTTTATAGCTATCTAACTCCACCAGGCACCACTGGGGCAGCCAAGTCAGCAGACAGTGAGATATGCCAGGACACGGCGATGGGACAATCTGCAAAGTGTCTGAGATGGACAAGGAGTTACCAGAGACTTCCAGAAGGGAATTTTTTCCATTTCCACCCCCCCCACACACACACCCCTCTTTAAAATGTTTAAAAAAAAAAAAAAAAAACCTTTTCAAGTTCCCAAGGACACTGAGGGAAAACTTCACAACAGAAGTGAACCACAGACTTTCCATGGGGGGGGGTTGTGTTTTAGTATCAAATAAAAGGAACAACCAGTGGGTTGCAAAGAGAAAAAAGGGACCTTTTCACCTGAAAGCAAGGGCTGGGTCGCTCTTATTATTCGGATTGTGGTTCCTATAAGAGCCTCTCTCATCCCTTGAAAGGAGAACTTGGGTTGTTTTGCCCCCTGAGCAAAGAACAAATATTTTTGGTGGGATGCTGGGGAGGTGGGAAGGGGGAAGGAGCGTCACAGGCACCACGGCCGAGCAGCTGAGCAGCCCCCTCTGCCAAATCCTCAAATCCTCGTCCCACAGAGGCACAAAAAGGAGGATTCAAGCAGGCAACACAACCACTGTCACGCTCCTGAGAGGCATCCAGACAAAAAAGGAGGATTTAAGCCGAGGGCTGGGAGGAGAAGGACGAGGAGCCGCCGCCGGATTCGCGGCATCTCCCACCTCAAATGGAACGCGGCTTGGCTGTCCCAGCGGCGATTCCATCGCCTCACCTTGAGTCCCTGGGCAGCTCCTGCACCACAACGTAGCAGTTTCAGTGACATGCCAAAAGAAAGCCTTGTTTCTCCTCCCAGGGCTGCGCTGGCTCCGCACTGAGAGACAGAAAACACGTTCTTCCCCGGAATACGCCGGGAGAAACGTTCCAAGTGGATGCAGATTATCCTCACTGCCCGTGTTTTAGTGCAAAAGCTTAAAGATGCTTCTACATCTATTGTTTTTAGTAAAGTTGGGGGGGATTTTATTATTTACTGCACTCTCTTTTTTTACCCTTTGAATGTATTTTGGGCATCAAAGCAGCTCTGGGGTTACAGAGGTTTGGGGTAAAGATAAAAATGTCAGTGGGGAGATACGACAAATTTATAGCAAATCCCTGTCAGCTGCTATTTATCTAAATTATCCAGCTCTGGGATTCTCCAGGAATACTGCAGCAGCTCCAGTTTAAAGCCTGTATTTACATCAGAACCTGCTCTTTTTTTCTTTCTTTTTTTTTCCCCCTTTCTTTTTGGACACTTGTTCTTTACCCTAAAATGACCCCTTTGTAGCTCGGATCAAAGAGCTGGGAGTGCCAATACCAGTGTCTTCATGAACATGTTAAGAACCTCAAAGTAATTGGTAACCAATTAGCATAAAGCTAAAAAAACCCACCACGCTACAGCAAAGCCTAAAAGAGCATTAACAGGCACCAGAACTGGCTGGAGAAGGAGTTCAAGCGACTTAAATCACCTTTGAGACAACTTTTTGGGAGCACCCTCTGCACAGAACATTGTTCAGCCCACACTATCTTTATTTTTTGGCTTTTTGTTTTGTTTTGTTTTAATTCCTTTCTGCTTTCCCCTCACCCTTTGCTTTCTGCCTGGCTGCAGCTTACGAGAAACATGAAACAAAAAACTGCTTTTCATTTCGTGTTATGTAAAGCGAAGCAATTCCATGCCTTGGCCTTGAAATCCAAGGCACCCAACAGCTGTTCAGATGCTCCAGCAGATAAACCATCTGGCCCAAACCTCACCTTTCCTAATTTATTTTGGATATCCATCAAAGCAAGCGGAGCATTACACAGACTTTGGTCAGAGCCAACATAAAAGATAAACCCGGCAATGGCAGAGTCACTTCGCTGCAGCGTTCAGGTTTCTTCTTTACACCAAAATATTGCCATTTGCAACAAACTCCCCTCTCAGGGAGCAAACAGAGCTGGCACCACCAGCCCAGGAGCACGAGCACGCTGCAGGTGGATGTCCTTAAATAGCACGGGGCTGCTGAGCTGAAACTAAGCCAGGTTCAGTGGGTAGGAGCAGCTAAAACTAGACTAGACCTCATCTAACTGACCAAGGAGAGACACCAAGATTTACATGTCCTGGATTTCCTGCCCTTAAACCTGTCAGAGGTTCCCAGATTTGGGTTAGAGGGACCTTAAAGCTCATCCAGTGCCACCCCTTGCCACGGGCAGGGACACCTTCCACCAGGCCAGGTTGCTCCAAGCCCTGCCCAACCAGACCTTGGACACTTCCACCTCAACACGATGCTCCTGGCACCCAAAGAATCACCATACCTCTCTTTCCAGCTTCTCCTTTTAAAATTTTCCTAGGAAAAGGACAGCACAATATCAAGGGTTCCCACCGAGACACTGAGGTTGTTCAGTGGTTCCAACCTGAAACCAAACCTGGCATCTGAAAAGCCCTTTTTCCTGCAATTCAGAGGGGATTTGCTGCAGGCAGAAACCACTCGTTGTCCCAGGCAGTTTTAGGGACACAAACCCAAACCATGGAACCATCTGAGCAAAGCAGGAGCTGCAGACATGGAGAACCCAAGTGAAATAACACACAAATTCACCCCTGGGATGTCTTGTTTTGTTCCAGGAACATAAACCCAAATCATTTGAGTAATGCAGGATTTGCAGACACGGGGATAACCCAAGTGAAATAACACACAAATCAATCCTTGGGATGTTCTGTGTAGGTCCAGGCAGTCGTAGGGGCACAAACCCAGATCACCTGAGCAAAGCAGGAGTTGCAGACACACAGAACCCAAGTGAAATAACACACAAATCCATTCTGGGGATCTTTTTCTGTTCCAGGCAGCTGTAGGGACATAAACCCAAATTACTGAGCAGAGCAGGAGCTGCACACCCAGAGAACTCAAGTGAAATAACACACACACAAATCCCCTCCTGGGATGTCTTGTTTTGTTCCAGGGACATAAACCCAAGTCACCTGAGCAAAGCAGGAGTTGCACACCCAGAGAACTCAAGTGAAATAACACACAAATCCACTTTTGTGATGTTTTGTTTTGTTCCAGGCAGTTGTAGGGACACAAACCCAAGTCACCTGAGCAAAGCAGGAGTTGCACACCCAGAGAACTCAAGTGAAACAACACACAAATCCTCTCCTGGGATGTCTTGTTTTGTTCCAGGGACACAAACTCAAATCATCTCAACAAACCAGGAGCTTGCAGACACAGAGAACCCAAGTGAAACAATCCACAAATTCACTCTTAGGATATTTTGGTTTGTTCCAGGCAGTTGTAGGGACACAAACCTGAGTCACCTGAGCAAAGCAGGAGTTGCACACCCAGAGAACCCAAGTCAAATAACACACAAATCCACTTTGGGGACGTTTTGTTTTGTTCCAGGGACACAAACCCAAGACACCTGAGCAAAGCAGGAGCTGCACACAGGGATAACCCCAAGTGAAACAACACACAAAAGCACTCCTGGGACGTTTTTCTCCCTATCTCCAGACACCCAAAGCCTCCCCTACGCCCATTTCTTCCTCAAGGCACCGTCAGCCCGTTTCTCAGGGAAAAGGAATCGGGATGAATAGTCCCATAAAGAATCCCAGCAGAGCTTGTCCTGCCCGGAGCCGCCACCACGCCAAGGTCCAACTCTCAATTAACCCCCGGCCGACCTTCCTTCACTTTCTTTCCCCCTCCTCTGCCCTTCCTGAGAAAGTTCAGCATTTCCTGGAAAAGTCTCCCTGCCTGTTTGATATTGTACTTCGCCTTGGTTGCTGAAGGAAGGATTTACAGGTGCCTGGCCCCCTCTGGAAGACCATGACCGGAGGGTGACCTCCCGGTACAATATGTGAACTCCTGCCCTGCTGATAAGGCTGCCAGATATGAGTAGGATTTTTCAAATAATCCTTTGGGAATTTATAAGCAGCACAGCCATAAAACCGAGGTGACTGGAAGGTCGATTTCACTAAAAATAATAAATATCCCAATGTTTATTCAACGTGGGCCTTTTTAACTGCAGGCCAAGCATTGAGATAACGCCATTGTAAATGACAAATATTGGGATTTTTTGGTAACTATTGCATTATGATCCTTCCGCCTGACACTGATGTGGCCGTTTCCCTCGATGCTTGCAGGATCCCTGACATTGTTCAGCCCAAGCTGGGCCTGGAAAGTCAGGGCAGGATTCAACCACAGGTCAGGAAAAGGGCACTTTTCTTTTGGAAGGAGCCTCAGGAACCTTTTTCTGGTGCTCCCGTCTCACTAACACACCTTCTTGCCCTGGGGGTTTTCTCCTTATTAGGGATTTTGGTGGAAGGAGAGAAGGAGGAATGGGAGGACTGAGGGATCTCAGCTCAGGGTGGGGACACAAGGACACTGATCTGCCAGCATGGAACCCCTGCTCCAGGTTTAACCTCCCCATGGAATCGTTTCTGGTGGAAAAGGCCTCGGAGATCGAGTCCAACTCCAGCACTGCCAAGGCCACCACTGACCCCTGTCCCCAAGTGCCGCATTCACAGGGATTTGAAATCCCTCCAGGGATGGGGATCCACCACTGCCCTGGGCAGCTGTGCCAGGGATGGACAGCCCTTTCCAGGAAGGAATTCTCCCCATATCCAACCTGAACCTCCCCTGGCACAGCTTGAGGCCGTTCCCTCTCATCCTGCTCCTTGTTATTTGGGAGAAGTGACTGGTCCCACCAGGGCCCACCCTCCTGTCAGGGAGTTGTGGACACACCATCACCAAGTCTCCTGCACTATTCCCACCTCCAGCAGAAGACAATCCCACCCAGATCCATCCCATGGAGCTGGCCATGAAACCTGCCTTGGAACAGCAGCATTTCCCCGATACATTTTGGAGGGTCGACTGATATTTCGGATTAAAAGGCAAAGCAACAAGACAACAAACAAAAAAAAAAAAACCAAATGTAGAAACAAAACCATTTGACATGTGCCAAACTGCTCCAGCCATCACCAGAACCTCTTCATCCTCCTCCTCCTCATCCCACCTCCAGGTACAAACGCACCACTAAATCCGCACCCAGGCCCGGGAGCTGCTCCAGCATCATCCCTAATATCCTGTTTCCATTATCCCTATTTTTCCCCAAACTTTTCCCCAAAGAAAGTGACACTTTGAAAGCCACGAAACCTCTCCGAGCAGTTGTAACCTTCGATTAGCAAAGGAATTGAGGAGGAGGGTTTTGTCCAACACAAACACGGCAACACAATTTCGGGGGAGGGCAACTTCTCCATCCCGATAAAATATCCCAGCAATGGAGCCAAATGGCTTAATTATGAACAGCTGAGGGCACAGAAAGACATCTTATATAACTGGGGTTTAGGACAATTCTCCTCCTTCAGCAAAATTTCTACGTCTTGCTGGAGAAACTTTGGAAGGGCCTTAAAAACAATTCCCTGTCAAGCCTGGCTTGGAAAGGGAGGAAAGCTGGGAACAGAGCGTTCCTTTCATGTGCTGCCTGGGCCCTGGAATGTCCAGCCATGGGAGAGGAGCCCTCCAACAGCTCCCAAGCTCCTTAAAAAAAACGGATGCAGACCCCCCCAGGTTCGTTGGGTGGGTGGATGCAAAGCTGGGGAGCCGCTGGAAGCACCTCGGGAATGACGAGTCGGAGGATGAGCTCCAAAGGGAGCCTCATCTGAGCTCCTGATAAATTAATAACGAGCAAATTAATGCCTTGCGTGCTCATCAAGGCCCAGGAGGACGAGCAGCTCGAATAGAGGAGCTCTCCTCAAAGTTCTCAGGAACTGGCACAGCTCAGGGTGGCAACTGGCAGTCACAAAATGCACCCTGACCCACAACAATTCCAGTAGGACCCCATTTTTCCATCAGGGGTCCGGGAGCGATCCAGTCAAATGTGGATTCCGTGGCATTTGGCAGCAAATCTGCTCCTGGCAAAGGGATGCTTGAAGGAGCAGCAAAGTTCTTCTGGAGCAGCAAAAAGTCCATTCCAAACCAATCCCTCCCCAAAACTCCTCCATTTGCACTGCATAAAGAATATACTGTGGCCAAAGACGAACTCTTGGAGGAAAAATATGTCAAAAAATCATAAAATCAAATCAGTTCCTCCCCAAAACTCCTCTGTTTGCACTAAATAATGAAGATACAGTGGACAAAAGATGAATTCTGAGAGGACAACTCTGTCAAAGAATCATAAAGTCACACCAATTCCTGCCCAAAACTCCTCTATTTCATTGAAAAATTAAGATATTGTGGACAAAGGTGACTTTTTGGGGGAAAACTATATCATAGAATCATAGAATCATAAAATCAAACCAATTCCTTCCCAAAACTTCTCAGTTTTCACTGAATAATGAAGATACTGTGGCCAAAAAAGAACTCTTGGCGGAAAGATATGTCAAAAAATTATAAAATCAAACAAATTTCTGCCCAAAACTCCTCTATTTACACAGAATAATGAAGATACTGTGGACAAAGGTGAATCCTTGGAGGAAAATTGTGTCATGGAATCACAGAATCACAAAATCCAACCAATTCCCCCCCAAAACTCCTCTATTTAAACAAATAATGAAGATTTTGTGACCAAAGACGAATTCTTGGAGGAAAACTACGTCAAAAAATCATAAAATCAAACCAATTCCTCCCCAAAACTCGTTCATTTGCATTGAATAATGAAAATACTGTAGACAAAGATGAATTTTTGGAGAAAAGAAGTATGACAGAATCATGGAATCAAAACAAATTCCTGCCCAAAACTCCTCTTTTTTCACTAAATAAAGAAGATATTGTGGGCTAAGATGAATTCTTGGAGGAAATTTACCCAACTAAGAAATATATACATTAAAAACTCAGGATTTGTGATAACTGGAGGAAACATCCCTTCATATTTCCGAGCTCTGCACGAAGCAACTCCGAGGGTTTCACCCAAATCCATCCATCCCTGGGCTATTTTCTACTTGAGAATGCACTTTTGAGCAAGAAATTATAGCTAAATACAAATTAATCAATGTTTTCAAGCACCTCCTTCCAGCAGCATCCCCTTCCTCACCCAACGGGTTACTCACCAGGACAGAGTATATGTGCAGGCATCGATAAACGGGGGAGAAATCCACCAAATCCTGGGCTCCAGGCACCTGGAAAACGGCAGGAAACGGGTGTGAAATATGTGGAACACGTACAGGGAAGCGGAACCTCCCCCAAAAAATCGCATATAAAGAAGTGCAACTGCGAAAAAGTTCTATATATGCGTGCCAGCCTGAAAATTAATCGATTAGGAATAAATGCCACTGGGAAAAAAATCACACCTGGTAAGTGCATTATTAAACAAAATAATGTAAAAATAGGTGTCACTCTAAAAAAGAAAATCGCCTTGAGGTTACTGCAACTCTAAAAAAATATTATGGAATTTATATTATAATGTATAAATGCCACTCCGAAATATCAAATACAGGTGAGAGTAACTCCAACACAAGCAGGTGTAATAATGAAGTTGATAATATATGACTGTTCTATAAGACTGTATCTGGTTTTACTTTATTTTTTTCATTTTGTCATGGTTTTGAAGAGGGAAAATGTCCTTCAGGGCTGGTTTTGCCCCATTTCCAACCCCACTGCAGCAGATTGGTTTTGACACGGGCTCAAACGCCGGCCCAAGCCCTGCCGCTCCTTATGCAACAAAAGGGGATAAAATAAACCAAACCCCACTTAATTCTTTAGATTTCCAGTTCGAATTTTTTTTTCTTTAAAAAAACAAAAAAAAACTGGAATTGTTATTTTACTTTGCCTTCTGTGTGTGTGTGCTCAGGGAAGAGGAAAGAGGAGCCACAAAGGCTCCACCACCTTTCAACAACACACTGAGTCGCGCACAGGGACAGGGAAGAGCCTTTTTCCAAGGGTGGGATGGAGGGAGGGAGTGGCAGTGGGGGGGGAAAGGAAAGATCAGAGGGGGAATTTGCATACAAGAGGCTCTGGTCCTTTGGAGATGTTGGAGGGAACACGGAATTAAAACTTGTTGGCCGAGGCTTAAAGCCGAAGGAACCGTCCTTGGCCCCGAAAATCCGGAGAGCAGGGGCGTGTTCTGTTGACATGTGGTGGGGGAAAGAAAAACAAAAGGGGGGGAGAAAGATGAAAGGGCCCAATGGACAGGCCTTGAAAACATGTTTATTTTCTATATTTTTAATTGTGCTGCAGAGGCCTTTGGGCTGGGCAGGAGGTGGGATGAAGAAAGAGGAGTTTCTGGATGAAGGGAGGCTTTGCCAACCTCAGCCCAAAGCGCCCGGGGTGAGAGGGTCCCGCTCGTCTCAGCCAGCAGGGAGGGCAGAGGGATGGGCTGGGAAGGCGAAAAGGGGGGATTTTGGGAAAGGAACTCCTGTGTACCATGGAAATGGAGGTAAAGAATCTCCTCCATGCAAAGAAACTCAGCGCTCGGCCCTGCACGGGTTCTTGGTGGGAGTGGAAATGATGGAGCACAGACTGGTTTGGGTTGGAAAGGAACTGAAGGATCATCTCATGCCACCCCCCTGACACGGGCAGGGACACCTTCCACTAAAGCAGGTTGCTCAAGTTCCCAAAAAGACAGATACAGAGACAGAAACTAAAGCTACAGACATGGGAATAGCCAATCCTGCATCATCAGCATTGCATCGAGATCCCAAAAAAACCTGTCATTCCCAAGCCAGTGGTGCAGGGAAGGGAAGCAGGAGCCTCACTGGGACCAAGGCAGCAAAGAGAATTAATTTTTGGGGTGCTGTGAGCCCACTCACCCACCCACCTCACTGCACTTTCCTTCCCACCCCTGCACCAAACGCTCCATCTCAGCAGCCTGTCTGGACGAGCAGGGCTGGCTCTCCAGGAAGCAGGAAGGTTTCCAAGGAAAGGATGAGGCTGGGATCACCCGTGTGACCCTCTCCATGTTCATCTTGGATGTTCAACACAATCCACCTGAAGGCTGGGAGAGCTGGGGGGGTTCCCCTGGAGAAGAGAAGGCTCCAGGGAGACCTGAGAGCCCTTTACCTTTTATAACCCTTTCTTTGACAACTGCAAACACGAGGCAGCAGTTTTATCCCATCAATGCCAATATTATCACGCCTTCCAAGCCCTTGATTTTCCACTTGGAGCCTCCCAGGCCTTCCAAACCCCCGGGGCAGCTCCCAAAGCCACATTTCAGCTGGTTTGTGGCCTCCTCGGGACGCAGTTTCGCCTCGCCGGCGTTGAGAGCAATCGGCCTCCAGCTGCTGAAACAGTTTAAACGCTTCTGGCTCCCAAATCCCTGATTGCAAAACTGCTGGAGATCACTGGAGCAGACAGGGAAGCACCAGCAGCCCCTCCCCGTCCATCCCCCAGCGCCCACCACCCAGGAGGGCAGCGCCGTGTCCACGCCGCGTGGGTGCGAGCGAGGAGGAATCTGTCATCCCTCCCCATCACCATCAAAGCAGGCCCTGCTTTCCAGCGAATTTCAACTCAGCATCAAACAGCTTGGACTGGGGAGGCTGAGCCGAACACGATCCACGGAGAAATATTCCCGATAAAGGTTTGTGAAATCGGGATACTGCCAAAAAAGCCGGAGTTTCCTTCCCCACCCCCCCCCCGCCAAACCCGCCCCGAGAAATTCTTTCAAAGCAACTGCAGTGTTTTCACAGCCTCTGATCTTCTGTGGAAACTTCTGAGCCCAAACACGCTCCCAAAAAGTCTGCTGGGCTGCTCTGCAGAGCTCCCAGTTACGAACTGTGAACACCCAGAAAAATTCCTAATGATTTTCATGTTCCCAATCTCGAATTCCTAACGGAGGAACGGCATTGTGGGGACGTGGAAGGTCAACCTTGGACCACAAGAAAGTTTGTGGGAAATAAAGCCAAGCTCCCAGAGCTGTGCTGGGATTTTAGGCAGGGTATAAATATAAGTGTAATATAAGTAATGATATAATTATGACATAAATGTAGTTTAAGAAAAAAACAGACCATGTCTTCCACACACATCACAGCCCTACAAAACCAAACCTATTATTCAAAATCTTTCCAAAATAGCTAATATAGGTCTTGGAATATACAGAATATATGAACTTGCATCCAGCTCTGGTGTCCTCAGGACAGGAAGGACGTGGAGCTGCTGCAGAGAGTCCAGAGGAGGCCCCGGAGATGCTGCCAGGGCTGGAGCCCCTCTGCTCTGGA
>JAYRBT010000082.1:150760434-150771165 GCA_036023395.1 Myiotriccus ornatus
GGAAACTATCACAGGATTCAGATCTGGGATGGGAAACTATCACAGGATTCAGATCTGGGATGGGAAATCATCACAGGAGCTCAGATCCGGGATGGGAAACTATCACAGGATTCAGATCCAGGAGGGGAAACTATCACAGGATTCAGATCTGGGATGGGAAACTATCACAGGAGCTCAGAACCGGGATGGGAAACTGTCACAGGATCTCAAATCCAGAAAGGGAAACTATCCCAGGATCTCAGATCCAGGACAGGAGATTCGAGTTTACCCACAGAAATAAGAGCTTTCCCCCAGTTCCCGTTTTTCCCCCTTCTCCCCCGATTTTCCTGCCCCTGTGGACCATCCCATGGTCACCTCAGACACCTCCAGCCTCCACAGCACAGCCCTGGGCAGTGGTGGGACGTTGCTTCCTTGTTCTCCTGCCCGGAGGAGTTTCCATTCCCGTTGTTTTGGGGTGGAGGGTGGATCAAACACCCCCTCAAAGGTTTCTCCATCGTGAGGAACATCTTTTCTGTCCAGTCTCACGGAATCATTTAGGCTGGAGAAGACCTCAGACACCCCTCAGTGCATCTGTTAACCCAGCACTGCCAATTCCGTGCCCCCAAGTGCCACATCTACACATCTCCTCAATCCCTGCGGGATTGGTGACTCCACCGCTGCCCTGGCCGACCTTTTCCCATTTCTGACAACCCTTTCCACCAAAAAAAACCCTGTTTCCTAAAACCCAACCTAAACCTGGTGAAAATTCAGGATGTTTCCCGTTGTTCCTCCCTTCAGCCAGGGCCAGGAGACGTCCCGCTGCTCCTCCTGCACTTCCCAGGTGCCTGCAGCACAATCCCAGCTGGAATTCTCCTCCTCCTCCTCCTCCATCTCCCCACATCCCTTCAGGACGTGGAGCCAGCAGGGATTTCGATCTCAGGAGGCAGCTATTGTGCTGTAATTAAACAGCAATTGATTGCAAACAGGCTTCTTTTGTGTTTGGGATTAATGAGAGGCGAGAAGATAAATTTGGTCACCAGTAATTAACCCCAATTACAGAAGCAATAAATTAGGAGCATCCACTGCTGCTCTGGGGAGGGTTTTGGATCTTTTTCCCCCTTCCTTGCTTCCCCCCCACCCCCTCCTACAAGCCTGTGGGGCTTTCAGGAGTTAAAGGAATCCTAAGAAGGGCTGTGGGAAGGGTTGGACACGCTGGGAATGGGAGGATCAGTTGGGATTCGGGCCATGCAGGGAGCACGAGGTGCTGCCATGGGAAAAGAGAGCTGGGAGAGCCTCTTTGATCCCAAATTCCCCGACTGGGAATCGATGGTTTCACTGATTCCAGGTCTTAATCCCTGGCCATTTTGAAAAGCTTGGATTTCACGGTCTGGGTGAGCAGCAGCAGATTTTGTGGGATGGGAAAGAGGGCTGTACTCAGGCCATGGAGTGGGAATCACCTGCTCCTGCTGCTTCCTGGGGGTGGGATCGTCCCCCTGCAGCCCAAAGCTGAGCACGACTGGAATTCCAAAGCTCTCCCTCCCTTTATCTCCATCCTGGGGCAGAATATCCCATTCCTTAGGTAGGGAAGGGTTTTTCCCCTCTCCCTGCTGCCTTGCCCTGGTCTGTGTGACTCCAGCCTCCATCCTGCCCGGTGCCCAAAAGCTTTTCCAAAGCATTTCTGGCTTAAAGTTCGGCTTAAAATGATGGTGCTTAAAACTCAACCTAAAAAACCCAGCCTTAAACCTCATCCTAAAATTCCCAGCAGCTTCCCTGGCACAGCTGGGCCAGGTAGGAAGGGCTGGGCCCCACCTGGAGATTAAATCCAGGTTTAATATGTGACAGTCGAGATAAGACTCAGCCTCAGCAGAGGAGGAGGGTGACAATGTCCTTGTCCCCATCAGCTGCTGCCTCCCCCATCCTGCATTCCCTGGGGGCATCCCAGATCCTGACCCTGATTGTCAGGGATCCTTCATTCCCTGGGGACCCCCAACATCCTGGCCCTGACTTTCTGGGATCCTTCATTCCCTGGGGACCTCCAACATCCTGGCCCTGATTGTCTGGGATCCTGCATTCTCTTGGGACATCCCAAATCCTGGCCCTGATTGTCTGGGATCCTTCATTCCCTGGGGACATCCCAGATCCCAGCCCTGCTGTCTGGGATCCTGCATTCCCCAGAGACATCCCAAATCCTGACCCAGATTGTCTGGGATCCTGCATTCTCTTGGGACATCCCAAATCCTGGCCCTGATTCTCTGGGATCCTTCATTCCCTGGGGACATCCCAAATCCTGGCCCTGCTGTCTGGACTCTCTCTCGTGCTCTTTCCCACCGCGGGAGGAAGAGCAAAGCCCCGAATCCCATCCTTCTGGCTCCCTTTTCCCAACTTTTGCTGGGAACTATCGCTCTCCCTGGCCACACCCAGCGAGAGGAGCCAGCGGCTGCCGGCACTGAGAGGCCGGGGCACATCTCCATGGCTAATTCCCTAATCCTCCCCCTTTTCAGGCAGCAGGAAAGCCCCGGCCGGCGGGATCCCTGTGCAGACAGGGCGGAAAAAAAAAAAAAAAGAAAAAAAAAATCCAAAGCAAACACTCCCACATCTTCATTCCTTCCACCCTATTGGCCATTGATTTGGGATAAATATCCGGCCGGCCCTGACAGGGCTCAATTCTCCTAATTATGGCCCTATTGACATGTGATCTTTAGCTGCTCAGCCTGTCAGGAGCCATCCATCAGGCAGCCAGATTCCTTTGGCTCCGGAGGAAATGAGCTGGGAAAGGGGGGGAGAGAGGACGAGCAGGGGCCGAGGAAGGGGGAAATTGCCTTTATTCCCTTGCCATATTCCCCCGACCAGGATGTCGGTTGAGGAACAAATCCCTTGTGGAGCGTCCTGAGCACGGGGGTTAAGGCTGAAGAGCTCCTGGTTCGGGAGGGTCGCTCCGAAGGGTTGTTATGGATGGGCAGCTGGGATTTCACGGGATTTTCCTCGTCTCACCCCCGCAGCTGAGCTGGTTTTTCCCAGGTTTTCCCAAGCACAGAATCGGCCGAGGTGCCCCCCTTGCCAGGCCGCTCTCCCCCTTGGCTCGGGAGTTCCACGGGGAGCTCTTTGCTGTGGGATCTCAAAAGTTTGAGTGGATAACAGGAATATCAGAGGGGGGAAAAAGAATCCATCCCCTCCCACAATACAGACAGGAAACCTCTGGCTCAAGAGGCCCGGATTGTTGGCAGCAGGCAGAACACTCTGGGAATTCCATGCTTGCTCCTCCTTCCTTGCATTTCTCCCGGAGTCAGCTCTGGGATGTTGTCAGAGACAGGACATGGAGCAAAACCAGCCCTGGAGAGAGGAAAACTGGTATTTTCTTCTCCCAGTCCCCAGCCTTGAACTGGTAATCCAAGGGCTGGAATTTGCATCCAGATTGGAGCCGCTGGGATGTGGCCAGGAGACCTGGATGGGGTGAAATTGGGGAACACGCCCCTTTTCCAGCCTTCCTCGCAGTGCTTTTATAAGTGGATTTATAACTGGATTTTATTGGTGCAAAAAGCAGGTCTGGAGGGTCTTCCCAACTCCTTCCCATGTTCTGTGGGTTTCCTGGGTAAATCCATAAATTCTATGGACCAGGAATAACCGTTTGAGTCACCCCCTCAGAGCCCGGGAATTAAGAAATAATTCCATGTGCCTTTTTTTCCCGGCAGTTTTTAAGATAAACTCAGGACGAGCACAGAGTTCAGTGCCTGCTGTTGGGGATGGGGATGAAGGAGGAATCAGGAAGGACGGATAAGGGATAAAATCCCTGGCTGCTCCTCGTCTCCGAGGAGGTGGAGGTCACTCCCTGCTCCCCCATTCCGGGCGGTGTCGGGCTTGGATCAGGGAGAGATCCCTGGGAGCTGACTCATATCCTGGGCTCTGCGCTGTGAAAGGACCCAGACAGCCGGAGTGTCTGGAGATAACAGCCCTCCCCGGGAAGCCCTGAGAGCTCAGGCTTCCTTTACAAAGCTCGGCTTTTTGGGGCCGGGCCGGCTCTCTCCGTATCCGCGGTATTATCGATCCATCTCCCCCCTCAGTCCCCTCCCCGCCCCGGCCCGGCTGCAGCATCAGCCCATCCACGGAAAAAAATCTGTCTGCAGGACCTGCTCCCGCCCGGCTCGGGTGTCCTCACTCATTCCCACAGCACTTTTCCAGCGGCAAGGATTGGGAAAAACGCTGAGTGCTCAGGAAAAAAAATCAACCAGTCCCAGGTGGAAGGAGCAAAGGGGGAAGCGGCTCCCGCCTCTCCCACTCCAGGAAATCTGCTCCTGCTGCCCGGGAAACTGAGGCACGGAAAGGAGGGACTTCCCGGCCTCTTTGGTGCTCATTTCCAAGGTGGATTCACCTGCATATCCCAAATTTCATAGAATCGCAGGTGGATTGTGTTAAAGGGACCTTAAAAATCATCTTGTTCCACTCCTTTCCATGGGCAGGGTTATCTTCCACTAGCCCAGGTTGCTCCGAGCCCTCTCCAACCTGGTCTTGGGCACTTCCATGGATGTGGAAGCCACAGCTTCTCTAGGAAACCTGTGCCAGGGCCTGTCCACCCTCACAGGGAAGGATTTCTCCCCAAAAAAAACATCAAAAATCCCTGCCTGGGCTATCCCTACCCCTGTCAGAGGACAGGGATACAATAGGACATGTCAGGTGATCAGCTCTGGGCTGTGGTTCTTCGAGCAGTTCCTGACTCCAAGGGGTTAATCCCAGAGGGAAAACCGCATGCAAAGTCAGGAAAGCTGGGCAAAATGGAAGCAGCTCCAGGCACAAGCCAAAGCAGGGATAGAACAATTTGGGGGGGCTCCAGAGGGAGGCAAAGGGACAGGAATGCCAGGTCAAGGCTGGCTGATCCGAATTTAAGCCATCCCTGAGCTCCCTGATCTCTCCCTCCATCCTTGGAGCAGGGGAAAAATCAGTATTTTCACCCCGGAGAGTTAAAATGCAACTCAGACTCCTCACACAGAGGGGAAATGGCAACGTAAATATAGGGATGAGGGGGTTCAGGTGGTCTCTTTTTCCTCTTGCACCGATTTGACACAACTGTGACATCAAATCTCCAAAGGGTTCGGGTTGGAGGGGACCTGAAAGATCAATCGGTCGCGACTGTGATATCACGAAATCACGGCATGGTTTGAGTTGGAGGGGAACTTAAAGATCATCTCCTTCCAGCCCCTCTTCCAGGACACCCTCCGCTATTCCCAGGTTACTCCAAGCCCCGTCCCAGCTGGCCTTGGAGCCGGCGCGGGCTGCCGGCTCGATTATCATGATTTATGCACGATCAGCGGGATCAAAGCAAGGTCCTGACACACAGTTTATGCCCTCCGGGCTGACAGTGATTATCGTCAGGATCAGCACCAGGATCCTGGAGCAGGATCAGTGCCTGGGGAGGGGGGGGTGGTGCTGAGCACAGCCCCGCGCCTTCCCCACGCCCCGCGGGGCGCGGAACACGCGGTGCCTCCAAGGCTTTGCGGTGCCTCTCCGGCGAGAGGAGCGACATGTGCTGAGTCAGCAGCCCCATCCTGCCCTCCCTGCCTGCCACATTCCAGCCCGGGAATGGAAAAAAAAAAAAGCCCCTCCCCGCTCCAGCGACGCGAGAAAAGCGCATCTCCCTTCGCCCCCCCCAGCGAGGCACCGGCAGATCCTTCACTTTTAATGTTCTCCCGAGTTCCAGCGCTGGCCCCCGGGCTCTGCCGCTTGTCCGCGAGGCTCTGGCAAAGCGGCAGAGCCGAGTTAATCAATCTGCTCGTGTGTCTCGTGGAATCAGGGCTGGGAATGGAGTGGAGCTGTCAGGGGATGTCACCTCGTCGTCCCGGGGTGTCGTGTCGGGGCCGTGCTCGCCACGGGCAGCAGGGAGTGATATCCAGCTCCAGCTGCTCATCCTGGGTTGCCACCAGCTGCTCTTTTCGGGGCTGGAATGCTGGTTTAATATTGGGTTTTTTTCCTGTGCTGAATCAAGTTCTCGGTGGTTTAAGGACAGGCTGGGAATGCAGGAACAGCAGAGCGTTTCCAAGGGCAGGATGGGGCCTGGAGCACCTTGGAAGGTGTTTGAGCCAGTGGGATGGGGTTGGAATGGGATGATCTTAAAGGGCTGGAGCCCCTCTGCTCTCGAGCCAGGCTGGGAGAGCTGGGAATGTTCACCTGGAGAAGGGGAGGTTCCAGGGAGACCTTGGAGCCCCTTTCAGGGCCTAAAGGGGCTCCAGGAGAGCTGGAGAGGGACTGGGAACAAGGGATGGAGGGACAGGACATAGGGAATGGCTGCCCACTGCCAGAGGGCAGGGTTAAATGGGATATTGGGAAGGAATTCTTCCCTGGGAGGGTGGGGAGAGGCTGGAATGGATTTCCCAGAGAAGCTGTGGCTGCCCCATCCCTGGAAGTGTCCAAGGCCAGGCTGGAAGGGGCTTGGAGCAACGTGAGCTAGTGGAAGGTGTCCCTGCCCATGGAATGGGGTTGGATGACCTTTAATGTCCCTTCCAACCCAAACCATTCCATGATTCTATGGAATATGCAAAGAAAAAAACCCTGGCTTCAGGATCACCCCCAAAACAGCCCCACCTTCCCCCGGGAGTGCCCGGCCGGTTTTTCCCCCTCCCGTGGGACACTCCGGTACCTCCGGACAACATCCCACCCCCGCGAGGGGGCGAAAACAAGGCACGGCAAGGATGGAAACAACGCGCCAAGGTCGCTTTAGTTAATCCGTGGCACGATCCCAAAGGCAGCCCCGCCGCTTCCCGCGGCTGCAGGAGCCGGGGAATCGATCCCAGCCCGGTCCCCCGGCAGGAGCGGGGACTGCAGGGACCCTCGGCACTGGAAGCTTTCCTGTAAGCCGGGAAGTTTTCCTGCCGGCTCTGCCCGATCCGCTCCGGCTCCGGGAGGCGATCCAAGCGCTGCATATCCTGAATTATTCAGCAATCGCCCATTGTAGTTACTTACGCGCGGCAAGAGCTTCGGGCTGTTCCTGCCGGCGGTGCCGGAGTGTAAAACATCCCTGGATCCCTCGGTGATTCCTCCGCGGGGGTTGAATTACCCGGCTCCGTTAATGACATCCAGCACGGCCCCCACCACACGAGTTGCACCCCACTTTCCTCCCTCCCCTCATCCTCACTGACCTCAACCTCATCCTCCCCTCCTCATCCTCGCTGACCTCCTGGAAGCTCTTCTGGCCTCTGCTCCCGATTCCAAAGCTGTTCCAGGAAGGTGGACAGAGGTGGGAGCTCTCCCATCACATCCCAGAAGGGTCAAGAGGCTGAGGAGAATCCTCAGCAGATCCTGGTGGTTCTGGGAAAGGGCCCCCAAAAAATTCCTTGTCCCTTCCTCCTCTTTGTTGCTGGATTTGCCTGGACTCCTCTTTTCTTTTCCCACACATCCTGAGAATTCCTAAACTGCCGTTCAGCTGTGACAGTGAAAGGGAATCCTGGAATGCTTTGAGTTGGAAAGGACCTTAAAGATCACCCAGTTCCAACCCCTTTCCACTATCCCAGATTGCTCCAAGCCCCGTCCAACCTGGCCTTGGACACTTCCAGGGGTGGGGCAGCCACAGCTTCTCTGGGAAATCCATTCCAGCCCCTCCCCACCCTCCCAGCCAAGAATTTCTTCCCAGTATCCCACCTAAACCTCCTTTCCTCCACTTTGAAGCATTTCCCCCTTGTCCTGTGCCTTGTCACAGGAAAGGACTTCCTGGAAAGGTCCAGCATCACTTGCAGGAAATATTTGTGGGACAAGGAAGCAGCTCTGGAGAGCCCAACACAAGAAAGATGGGAAACTGTTGGAGCGAGTCCAGAGGAGGCCACGGAGATGATCCAAGAGCTGGAGCCCCTCTGGAGCCAGGCTGGGACAGCTGGGAATATTCACCTGGAGAAGAGAAGGATCCAGGGAGACCTGAGAGCCCCTTCCAGGGCCTAAAGGGGCTCCAGGAGAGCTGGAGAGGGACTGGGGACAAGGGGTGGAGGGACAGGACACAGGGAATGGCTTCAAACTGAAATAGATGGGATATTGGGGTGAAATTCTTCCCTGGGAGGGTGGGGAGGAGCTGGGGTGGAATTCCCAGAGCAGCTGTGGCTGCCCCATCCCTGGAAGTGCCCAAGGCCAGGTGGGAGCAATGTGGGCTAGTGGAAGGTGTCCCTGCCCATGGCAGGGGGGTTGGAATGAGAGGACCTTTCAGGTCCCTTCCAACCCAGCCCATTCCATGATCCGGTGACAGGAGGGTTCAGCAGGAGGGATCCCGTGACCTTCGGCACGACGTGGCACCATTTCAAGAGCCCCCTGATCTCCTTCCATCCACCTCCCTTTCCTCCTCCCCATCCCCTAAATCTCCCCAGCACAGAAAGATGCCAGAGAGGGAGACTCCTGACCGGAATTAAACGCGTCCTAAATCCCCCAGTGACCCTTTCTGGGCTCCCACCACGCTGATCTCCCTCATCTGCACCACGAGCTGTGGAGCCCAGCAGTTTTCCAGCAGCCCAGGGCAAGGTGAATCCCTCTCCTCCGACTTCCTCGTGCTTTGCAGAAGAGCTGAGCAAATATTTTTCGTGGAGCATCAGAAAAAAATAAATTAAAAAAGAAAAAAAGAAGAAAATGCTGTTTGGGCAATCTCCAAATGCTCCCGGGGAATGCAGAGAGGAGCAAAAGGAAAAGTCCTCCGAGTTTTGGGGGGAAACTGGGAAGTCTGGGCTCGGTTTATTTGTTGACACAATCAGGAGCCCCGTTTTTAGGTTTGAGGTGGTAAAAACCTGCCCGTTTCCAGGAGGTGTTTTGCTCTTCCCACGCTCCCAGATCCCGCAGCTTTCCCAGATTTGGGGGATGGGAGTTTTCATCTTCCTTAAATGCTGTTTCTGAAATGGCAGGGGGGGGTTTATGGAGGGTCCTGATTCCTCTTCCCCTGCTCTTCGTCCTCTGAGCAGGCAGAGGATGGAAGACTGTGTGGAATAATCTGGGAAAAGGTGGAATATCAGGGTCACAATGCAGAAAAACTCTGCTGGGTATTTCCACCCTCCAGGACTTCCTGACCCGGAGATGGGTCACTGTGTGGATCCCACAGAAGTCCCTGATCCACAGAAGTCCCACTGGATTTAGGTTTACTAGGAAATTAGGCTGGGACTGTGGGATTTCCCCCCCCCAAAAAAGGACCTCCCACCACAGCAAAACCCACGTGACAACATTTGTAGCAGATGGGTGACCACACCGAGACATCCTTGCCAGGCACAGAACACAAATCCCTATCCCAGGAATGCTAAAAAAAAAAGGATGCAGCCCGGCAGTGAAGGGCTGGGCTCCGGAAGAGGTTTGAATGGAGCCATTTTCCTTCGAATCCCTGGAAATAAAGGGATAGTTTTTGATGGCACCGCACCAGTTTAGCAGTTTGGAGTGAGTTCTTCGGCAGCAACGGGACAAGGGCAGGTCCCGTCTGACCAACCTGAGCTCCTTCCAGGACCAGGTGACCCTCCTGGGGGACGAGGGGAAGGTGTGGATGGTCTACTGGAAGGTGTCCCTGCCCATGGAGGGAGGGTGGAACTAGAGCAGGTTGCTCCAGACCCGATCCAACCTGGCCCTGAACACTTTCAGGGATGGGGCAGCCTCCGAAGATGGAGATTTTTGTCCTTTGCCACTTTCTTTCCCAGCCAATCCTTAAGGGCAACGTGTCCTTCCTCCAGTCCATTCGTAGCAGGTTCCCACTGGTCTCTGCAGAGGAGCTTCCCAGTGCCATCCTCCCTGAACCGGTGGGAAAACTGAGGGGGCAAAGGTGGGAAGGGACCGGACCGGGAATTCCCGTATCAGACCCGGCACGAGGCCGTTCCATCCCAAACCCTGTTCCCTCACCCCCTCAGCCTCCCTGCCTTTCCCAGAGAGCTGTGTTTGAAGAAACCTGCACAAGAAAACCACCCCCCAGGAGTCCTCCTGCCTCTCCACGGGCTTGATTAGCTGGAGTTGCACTTCCAAGGGGCCTCGTTGGACTCCTCCGGCTCGGGAGGGAGCACAGACCATCCGGAGCCTCAAACAACTTCTTGATGTTCAATCCCCCAATCTCCCAGCGCTGAATCCACCTTGAAATTGGTCTCCAAACCTCTCTTTGCAAGCAGGGGTTTAGCAGGAGGAGGAGGAGGAGGAGGAGGAGGGGGAGGAGGGGGACGGGGAGGGAAAAGAAATTAGATCTATTTTTCCCCGAGAAGGAGAATTGGAAAGGCGAAAATTCAGCCTCGGCAGGGGAAGGACGGAGCCGTGCCTGGGAAATGCTCCCTTGTGGAGGAGCAGGGATGAGGGGGAATTGTGGGGAGCAGGGATGTGGGATGTGCTGCCAGGGGAACCACTGCCCAGGTGAGCCCAGGCCGAGGTCAAAATCCAGAGTCCCGGAGGGGGGGAGGATCTGGTGGGATTTGCAGGCAGGAAATGAGGAAATACGGGAAAAATTTAACCAAGGAATAGTAAAAAGCTGGTTTTTTCCAGGCTGTGTGGGCATCTGAGGGGTGGGACGGGCTCTTCCCATGGAGAGAGGGTCACAAACTCTACCTGGGATGAGGTTGAGGGTTATTCCAAGCTCAGGGGAAAAGGTTCTGGGAAACAGGGGAGAGAGAGGGAGAAACAGGATTTTATCCAAACTGATTTCTCTCCTTTAGGATAACTCTGCCTCTCGCTGAAGGAGACAATTTTGGCTCTCTCCAGAGACAAACAAGAGCAGCAGCTCCTTAAAATCCGAGCTGGAGAGATGAAAAATCGTGGAATGGCTTGGGTTGGAAAGGACCT
>JAYRBT010000082.1:150771265-150782917 GCA_036023395.1 Myiotriccus ornatus
AAACAAGAGCAGCAGCTCCTTAAAATCCGAGCTGGAGAGATGAAAAATCGTGGAATGGCTTGGGTTGGAAAGGACCTTCAAGATCCTCCAGTTCCAAGCCCTCTGGGCAGGGATAACGGATCGGGAGGGGGAATTCTCCCCTCCTGGGACTCAGAGACATTCATGTCACTGCCAATCTGTGGCTTTCCTCGATTCTCCCTGAAAAACCCTGGCAAAGAGGTGGATTGGCCACATCTTCAAAGCTGGAAGCTCGTTCCTCATCCAGCCCTGCCGGGGGCAGGGAAAACACCAAATTCCCGCGTTCCCAGAGAGGGTGGATTACAAACCTCCTTTTTTTGGGTTGTAAACACTGATCTGAGGTGACGACTGGGAAGGATCTAAGCCCAGTTAGAGGCTGGTTTTCATTGGAATCATCCATTTAGTGGGAAAGGCTCTTTCTCCCTCCTCTTTCCCCCCTCTCCTTCCTCCCCCTCAGCCGCTCCCAAGCTTGACAGGGCCAGGCCAGTCAGTCCATCACCGCTAATCCTTGGATACTTTTAGTGTCACTGGAATGACAGGACGACTCTACCGAGGCAATAAAAAGCCTCTTAAGGGCAGCAGCCCCTCTGAGCAAAGTGGCTCCGCCATTCCCGGGGTTCCTTCCTTCCCTCTGGAAGCGGCACGGGGCCCGCTGAGCCCCCGTTGATTCCGGTGACACCAAACAGATGTGAAACCTTCCACTTTCCCAGGCATTAAAAAGCCCTTTGGTGGGAAGTGCTCGGAAGTGCGGCGCTCACCCCCAGGTCAGCCACGCTCCCAGCCCTCCCTTGCTCCCAGTTTTCCATGGATTCAGCAGCTCTTGGGATGCTCTGGAGCAGCCAGGGTGGTTTGGCTCAATCCCCACTCAATCTTTCCCCCTGGTTTGGGGGTGCTGGGGGTGTAATTCCACTCTTTTTGGGCTTTTAGGGATCTGTGGTGCTTCCATAAAACAGACTCAAGTTCTATCCAAACTGGGAAATTCCAGAGTGCCCACCTGCACTTTGGGTGGAGTTGTCCTGTTTTCCAGGGAAAGAGGGTTGGATAATGAAAAACTATCAGTGTTTTGAACACTGGCCTTGGGAGCAGGAACTGGGAATTCCTAACCCTCCCTGCTCCCACCTTTCCTCTCCACTCCCAGGATTGAGAAGTTCTTGGGACACAGATCCCTCAGAGCCCAAAAAGAGTGGAAATACACCCCCAGCACCCCGAAAACAGAGAGGGATTGAGTGAGGAATGAGCCAGGGAAACCACCCTGGCTGCTCCAGAGCATCCCAAGAGCTTCCCAAACAGGGAAATTCCAGGGTGCCCAGCTGCACTTCCATGGGCAGGGACAACTTCCACTATTCCAGGTGGCTCCAAGCTCCATCCAACCCGGCCTTGAGCACTTCCAGGGTCGTGGCACCCCCACAGCATCCCCTTGGATGGGACATGGACCACAGGGGCCGACATTCCCGTGCCTGGGGTGACAGTTTAGGGCTTCCTGCCAGTTGTCCCATCCTAACTCTATCCCGAGCCCTCTGCTCCTTCCTCCAGGGATCCCGGGAGCCCTTTCCCACTCCAAGCCCTGCAGAGCTCTGCTGCTGCTCCGGGAAATGAGGAATGAAGTGGGTCACAGTGCTATTAATGATTAATAAACTTGCCTGTCAGTTTAGAGGACCATCCAGGGACCATGCAGGGAGGCAGCGGAGCATCCCTAAATTCTTCCACCTTCTGGGCAGGATGGAGGAAGGAGCAGGATCCCGTTGGGCTGCAGGGAGGCAGAACGAGCTCTGGACCAACCCAGTGGCGGCACAGCCCTCCCAGAGTTCCATTTCCCCAGATCTGGGGTCGCAAAGGTGAAAGGTTCGGGAGCTCAGTGCGGCTCCGCTGGGCTCAGCGATTCCATTGCCCCCCGGGGAAGGTGGGATGCGACATTCCCGCGTCCTGGCACGTGTCCCAGGAGCTGGGGGGGGGATGAAATCAGCAGGCAGATGGGTGTGCTGAGAGCTGGAGGCACCCAGCAGGATCTGGAGGGGGGATGAACCGGAACCGAGAGGCTGCAAAGTGCCCGGGAGCCGGGAAGGGCACAGTGGGAAGCTGGGATTGAGTGAGGCAGCTCCAGCCGTTCGGGGCTTTGGGAATGGCTGTGAAATTCATTCCCTCGGCTTCCTGCGAGGCCTTGGGATGCTTCATCCTGCCATTAGAAAACAATTTCCCCCAAAGCTCCTGAGCCACCGGGGTTGTGGCTGTGTCAGGAATCAGGCGGCTGGGAGGGAACGGGCTCGGCACCTGGAATTGCATCCCTGTTAAATTGGCAGCGCAGTCCCTGGGCTCTCATGGAGAACTGGAAGCTCAATTAGCTGTGTTCATAAGGACAGTTCTGTATCCATCACGGGTGGAGAGGCCATTCCCAGCAGTCACCAAATCATGGAATTATTTACATTAGAAAAGACCCCGAAGATCCAACTGTTCCCCTGGAACTGCCAAGCCCGCCACAAAACCACATCCCCAAGTGCCACATCCACATGGCTTTTAAATCCCTGCAGGGGCAGTGAGTCCACCAATGCCCCGGGAATCCCGTGCCAGGGCTGGACAGCCCTTTCAGGGAAGAAAATGTTCCCAATATCCGAATTAAACCTCGTCTGGTGCAACTTGAGGCCGTTTCCTCCGGTCCTGTCCCTTGTTCCCTGGGAGGACGAGGGACAGGTCTGGTTTGGGGGTCACAGGGAATCACCAGCTCAGGACCAGGGAGATGAGAACATGGGAGCTCTTGTGGTAGCAGTGGGTGGAAATCCCCAGGTTCCAGAACCCCACCTCCCAAACAGAGCTGCTCTAATCCAGGAAACAGCCAAATTTCCTTGGATCCTGCCTTTGTGTCCGGCTCTTCCTGCACGGTGAGTCTCCACTGCCACCAACTAGAGCCATGGATCAATTAAGCATTAATGGGCAGGGAAGATAAATGACTCACATGGGCAATCCCAGAGTCCGGAAGGGAAAATTCCCTGGTGTTGTTTCACGTGGATCCTCCCATTTTTCCAGCCATGGGATGAGGCTGAAACATCCCTTAGATCCCTTTCAGATGTTTCACTCAGGTTGCCCAAGGAGATGCCCTGGATTCCTTCTCTCCCCTCCAACTCCTTCCCAGTGACTTTTTGGCTTGGGAAAAGCTTTGGGAAGTGGAAAGAAGCTGAACCCATTCCCGCTTTTCCTACCCTAAAAGGCGAGGTTTTTGGGGATGTGCATCCACACTGGTTCTTCCCAATGAAGGCCCAGACAAGGGAGTGTGTTTGTGTGGATTTTCATGTGGATTTTCATGTGGATATTTGGATTTTACCAGCCCTTTCTCAGCTGGAATGAGTCTGTTGCACGTTTGGATCTGCCCTTCCCTTGGAAGATTGGGTGGGGAAGGTCCAGTGAAGGGGATAAAGGAAACAAAATCCCACTGGGAACTCCACTTCCAGCACAGATCTCTGTGCTGAGCTGCCTTTTCCCACCTCATGGAATCATCAGTGCTCCATGCCTGAGCCCCCCAAGCTCAGGGAAGGATGGGAACAGCATCTCCTGAAGCCTTTGGGGGACAAATTTTCTGGCTCATGGGACCCCACAACTCAGCTGCCTCATTTTCATCTCGTCCTTCAGGTGTCCGGTGTCACCTGCTCCCAAGCTGAAGCAGTTTCTGCCCATCCTTTCCTATGGAAAATCCCAAATTTGGCCCTAATTCTATTCCCAAGATGCAGGGGGGTGGTAAAACCTCCCTGATGTTTAATAACGTGGCGTTTTATTCCCCTCATTTGGCTCCTCATCTCCCTCGTTTGGGGGCACCTGCACCGTTCATTTGTCACCCCCCAGGCGAGGCAAGACAATGAAAGGAAAATCCTGCCCTTCCCGTGGCAGCTCTTCCTGCTCCAGCCTCACTTTTCCATCCCTTTAAACCCTCCATGAACACGCAGAAACTCTTCCTTCCCCTCCACACTCCTCCTCCTCCTCCTCCTCCTCTCTCTCCCCCTCCAACCGCTCGAGGAATTCAAACCCTCTTCCTATTAGGAAGGAAAAAAAAAGGGGGTTGTTATCAGGTTGAAAGGGAAAGCGGAGGAAGGGGTTACAGGGGTTTAAATTGGAGTTTTATGGATATTTCTCCCTCCTTTTTGTGAGCGCATTAAACTTTTCCTTCGTTAAAAAGCCGGAGAGGACGGGAACGGGGAAGGAGAGGGGAGAAGGGAAAGAGAAGGTGGAGCGGGGAGAGGAGGGGGAGAGAGGAGGGGGGATGGAAATAAGAAAAAACCCCTCAGATATTCATGTGTGACACAGCTCAGGGAGGTGAGACGTGAGGCTGATTTGCTTAATGCTGACAGGTCTTTCTTCTTATTGGAAAGAAAACACAGCGGGGATCCTAAAATGTGCCGTGGAAAGGTCCGTGGCAGGAGCAATTCCAATCTTCCCGGTGACGCTGCCGGGGCCAGACACATCGGGGGGAAAAAAAAAATAACACACCAAGTTCTCCTCTAGACTCCCATTAACCCTCTGCCTCGGGGGGGATGTCGAGCCTAAAGAGGTGACAAAGCGCCCGGAGCTCTGGAATGTGGGTTTTGAGGGAGGAAGAGGGGGGTGTATCCATGGGTATTCCAGCCCGGCCGAGCCAGAGGGGCAGGGAAAAAAAATTTAAAAAATTAAAAAAAAAAAAAAAGGGGAGAAGGGGGGAAAAAAAGAGGGGGAAATAGGTGTGGCAAAGCAAGGAGGGGTGGGGAGGGGGGAGAGAGAGAAAGCAAAGACAAAGAGAGGGAAGGAGCGGGAAAGCAGAGACATAAGGAGGAGATAAAGGATGGAGGATGATCGTCCTGTCGGTCACCGGTGTCTCCCAGGGAGGGAGGTGGGATTCCTCGTGGGAGTCACTCCCGGGGGAGCCTGGCTGTGCCGCGTGTCTCCTCAGGGATGGCTTGTCCTGGGGGGGATTTTTATCCCTTTTTTTTTCCCCCACGTCTCTCAGCGGGACAGGTGACAGCACAACGCCCCAGGTGACACAGCTGATGGTCCCTGGGGTGGCTGAGATGCTCTGCAAGGCTCCAGGGCAACCTCCCAGCTGCAGGAGAGGCCGTGGCTGGAATTCCAGCGGCTGGAATGTCACCCATCCGAGGGGAATCTCCTCCCCACTCTCCTGCTCTCCGTTGGCAGAGGGAAGGGTTTGTAGGGTCAGCACCTTCACCAGGGTTCAGCTCTTTTCATTTCCCTAAAAGGAATAAAAAAAGGAGCATAAAAGAGGTCAGAGCTCAGGGTGAGGCCAAAGCAGCACCAGGGGACACCTCAGGGCAGAGGACACTTCCTCTCTGGAGCCACCAAAGCAACACAAGCACCCAAGATCCCTTTTTTTTTCCCCACGGGATTCACCTCGCACCCACCACGTCGATGTTGCTTCTGTAGCATTTTCTCCTGAGCCAGGGCCCCCAAACTACCCAAAAAAAGGGAGAGTTTGGAGTATAAATTGTCTCATCCTGATAAATCATCTCATCCTGATAAATCATCTCGTCCTGATAAATCATTTCATCCCGAAGGTGGACCTTGTTCAGGCAGGTCCCTCCCCCACCTGCCACTGACTGTCCCACCTCTTGTGCAGCCACGGGATCTCTCGTGGAGCTTTTTTTGGACCTCAGCAGCTCCTGCTCACGGGATCTGGGGCACAGGAGGTCTTTGGGCAGGTGACATTCCGATGCCACAAGCAAAGGTTCCGTGAAGGACCCAGAGAGCAGGAAGGACATGGAGCTGTTGGAGAGACCCCAGAGGAAGCCCCAAGGAGATCACCGGGAAGGAGCAGTTCTGCTGGGAGGAAAGGCTGGGAGAGTTTGGATTCTTAAGCCTGCAGGAAAGAAGGTTTTGGGGTCACCTGATTGTGGCCTTCCAGGAGCTGAAGGGAGCCAAGAAAGATGGGGAGAGACTGTTCACAAGGGCCTGGAGGGACAGGACGAGGGGGGAGTGACTTCAAAAGGAAAGAGGAGAAATTTAGGTCAGATACATGAAAGAAATCCTTCCCTGGGAGAGTGGGAAGGTCCCGGAACAGGTTTCCCAGAGAAGCAGTGGCTGCCACGTCCCTGGAAGTGTCCAAGGCTGTGTTGGAGCAACCTGGGCTAGTGGAAGATGTCCCTGCCCACAGCAGAGGAGTTGGAATTGGATGATCTTTAAGGTCTCTTCCAACTCAAACCATTCCATACAAACCACGCTGAGTTTGTCCCCACAAAGGAGCTCCCCTGCAGGCCCCTGAAGGGCAGTGAGGAACGTCCCACCCTGGTTCCCCCTCCTTCCAGTGCCCCATTTCTCCATGCCTTAGTTTTCTATCCCTCTAAAACAGGGGTTTTATGGGTTGTTGAATCCTCCCAAACATCCAGCAGCGGTTCTGCCTTTCTGAGAAGGTCCTGCAAGGAAGCACCAAAAGCTCAGGTCTACCAACCACCCTGGTCCCTGGTGGCCACCACCCTTATCGTTGCCAGATTCTCCAGCTGGGTCACATGGAGATTCCAGGAAACGGGAGTTTGGATCAGCTGATGCTCCCTGTGCTGCTCAGAGGGTCCTTCCCCATCCCAACATCCCCATCCCGCTGTGGGACCTCCATCCAACACAACCCCACCCTCCCCACCCCAGCAGACAAACTCTTCTTCTCCCAGACATTCCAATCCGGATTCCACCTGGAAAAATACCTCCCAGTGATCCCTCCACCAGGATCCCAAACAGGCTGTGGGGTCTCTTCTCCTTGGAGACAAGCTGAGCACCACTCGACAAGGTGATGACCAGTTTGGGCCCTGTTTGGGGTGAGCAGTCGGACTGGGAGAGCTGCAGATCCCCTCCTGGATCCCACACCTCTGTGCCTTCTCCCACTTCCACACTTTCCCATATTATCCAGATCCCTGCTGGTTCCCACAGCCCGTGTCCATCCCTTCCCACCTGCCAACACTCCACACTCAGAGGGCTGTTCCTACAACTGAGCCTGTGATCTTTCCTTCACATTTACCAGTTCTGGAGGGATGGTGTCCTCACCACACATCCCCATCCATGTCCTTGCTTCCATGGGAAAGGCAGCTCTGGAGAGACCTCATTGTCTTCAGAGAGATCCCCTTCTCTCACCCTCTGGCCAAATTAACTCCTTGGAAAACGGCTCCTTGTCCTTCCCAGGATTTTTTGCCAAGCTCTGGGTCCCTCCTGTTTCCCTTCTGGGAAAGCTGATTTTTTTTTTCCCACATGTGGGACAGTGAAAAGCTTCCAAAATTTGGGTTTTTTTCCCTGGCTTCATCCAAGACTCCAGTGTCCTGATCCCAGTTTGGCCATGGACCTGTCCCATCCTCCTTCTCCACCGTCTCTGACAGACAGAAATGAGGTTAAAGGAGAAATTCTCAGGAAAACATCTTTCCCTAAGAGTTATTTTCTATATTAGGTCCACTTAGTCCACCTGCAGCTCTTCCTGGGGGGAATCTCACCTGGAAAAAAAAAAACATGAGGAAGATGAAGGGAGGGACAGAGGGTTTCTCCAGAGCAGAATTAAATCCTGGAGCAGAGTTGAAGTCATGATTTCCCCTGGGCTGCCCAGCCCTCATTTCCCCACGGGGCTTGGCCAGAGGGGGGATGACATTCCACCAGCCCTTCCCGGCATTTTCCCAGTCTCCCCATTTTCACAGCGGGAAGACTGGGAGGGAAAAGGTGACTTTGCTGAGCAACCCGACTCCCTTGGGAATCCGTGTTCCCTTGGGAATCCCAACAAGCACGGAAGTCCAACGTGCCTTCCCTGGCACCAGCGGGCACAGAACCAGGTCAGAAGGACTCAGTCCCTCCACTCTCCTTCTTCCATCCCACTTCCCTGCAGAGGGATCAGGGAAACTCCTCCTTGCCATGGAATCTTCATCCTTGGTGTCCCCTCCATCCCTCTTGGGACTGGGAGCTTCTGGCCAGTCCTGTGCCGAGGGGAGGGTGATGCCCCTCTCGGCTCAATCCTTCCTCCTCCTCCTGCCGGGAAGAGCAGAGTCCTGCGTGGAAACGAGCTCTGCTCCTCTCTCCTTCCCCTCCCTTTCCCTCCTCCCCTCGCCATCACTCCAGTTGTTTCATCCTTTGAGAACTCTCTGCTTCTCCCCGTGGGACCCACTTTAAAAAACACCGAGGGAGGGGGGAACAAGGAGAGGGGGGAGCGTGGGGGGTGTGTGTGTGGGGGGGTGGAGACAAGGCAAGAAAACCCCATTGTCTTGTCAAAGGGAATAAGTGAGAAGTTGCAAGTGTCTCTCTGCAGGTTTTGGCTCCCGCGTGTTCTCCTTTCAAACCCCGGCAGCCTCGGGGGCTGTCACCGCTCCTTCATCTCCACGGATCGACCCCGCGCTTTCCCAGCCCTCCTTTCCCCCCCCCCTCTTCCCGACACCGCCGAGCTCAGGCTTTTTCGCGGCCGCCCCGCCGGCTTGATCCTCCTGACAGGTCTCTTCTCTCCGCTCCTCTCTCGCAGCGGGGCTCGCGGTGCCTTCCTCCCACCTTCCCCTTCCCCTCCCTCCGCCGCTTTTCCCAATTTTCCTGCTTCTCCCGGGAGCGCCGCCGAGCCGCGGCTTGACGAGGCCACACGCGGCGGAGCCGGGCCCAATTAACCCCCTCCTTAAGAGCAGCCTTAGTTGGGAGCAGCTTCGTTTAGAGGGAGGGAGAGAGAAATCGGAGCTGTCGGAATATTAACGAGCTCTGCCCGCGGCGCGGGATCCAGCGGCGGCACGGAGGGAACGCGGAGCTGATGAGGGGTTGGAGGGGCTGTTTCCAGGCTGGAATGGTGTCCTGGGTAAGAGCTCTCCAGGCTTGGAGAGGATGGTGTGCAGCTGGGGTTGGTTAAAACCACTTTTCCAACACGTCTCAGCTGTCCATGGGGAGGTCTCTCAGGGTGAGGTTGTCCCCTGGGAGAAGAGATTCCCAAGGTGCTGGAGCGTCACTCTCCCACCCCCTTTTCCTCGTCCCTGCAGCCAGGAGGGGATTTTGGGGACAATCAGCAGCAGCAGAGGGGTTGTGTGATCTCCTGTCACTGGGGGTGACTCCAAGGATTGGCCTCAAAGCCAATTAAAGCCTCCAAGGGGAACGAGACAAGAGGTGGGTCTGGAAGGATCATGGAATCACCGAATGGTTTGGGTTGGAAGGGGTTTAAAGACCAACCCCCTGTCATGGGCAGGGACACCTTCAGCTGTCCCAGGGTGCTCCAAGCCCCGTTCAACCTGACCTTGGACACTTCCAGGGATGGGGCAGCCACAAATTCTCTGGGAAATCCATTCCAGCTCCTCTCCACCCTCCCAGGGAAGAATTCCTTCTCAATATCCCATCTAAACGTACCCCCTTGAACTTGTCACCTTCTTATCTCCAGTTTAATCCTGGAAGTGCCAATCCCCGTGGATGCTCTTGCACCCACATTCCCTGAGGGAAGGGAAGGGAAGGGAAGGGAAGGGAAGGGAAGGGAAGGGAAGGGAAGGGAAAAGGGAAAAGGGAAAAGGGAAAAGGGAAGGGAAAACAGAAGGGAAAAGGGAATGGAAAAGGGAAGGGAAAACAGAAGGGAAGGGAAAAGGGAAAAGGGAAAAGGGAAAAGGGAAGGACATGGTCCCATAAGTGGGAAAGGCCTAAGTAATTAAAAAAGACCAAATTTTCCTGTCTTCATTAACGACCCATTAATATGAGGTAAGGGCTGATAAAATTAACCAAAATTGATCCAAAGGGACATTGTCTCCTGCACTATAAACCCATATAATCCTCTCCCAAAGCTATTTCTTCCCCTCCACCCCTTCGAGCTCATCCAGGCTCTTCCACAGGCACAGCTGAGCTCTCCACTGGGAGCAACCCACAATCCCTGCCTGGCTCCAAGGATCTGCTTCACCTCATCCCATGGATTTCAAGCCAAAAAAAAATCCGGGATGAACACTCACGACACAGCCGTGTTTCCCACCCCAAAAAATCCCTCCTGAGCTGCTCGGGAGCTGCCTGGAGCATCTCCCATCACTGCAACCGCTCCAGGTGAGGGTGGGTGGTGGGCACGGACACCGTGCCAGCCCCGTAATCCGTGGGATAGCTCATTCCCAACACTTCCAGCACGTTCGGAGCTCTGCACAGAGGCTGAAAGCCGAGCTCCAGCTGGGCTAATGGCCCTCAGCAACTGCCTGCCAAGGGGAGAGGCTGCAAGGGAGCAGGAAAAGGCACTTAAATCCACGGCAGGGATGGATTCGCTCCATCAGGTCCTGCAGGGACACCAACCCGCTGGAAAAGAGGCTTTCCTCCCACAGGATTCCGAGCTCCACGGAGGGGAGAAACGGAGCTGGTGCTCGTCTGCCTCCCAGGGCAGGGAAGGAGGTTGTAAATTGAGGGGCGATTACAGGTTTTGGGGCTGGTCAAAGTCTCCATCAGGGCCCCCCGGGTGGGTTTTCCCGTGGGTGTTTCAGGGTGGGAGCGCCTGGTCCTGAATTTACACCCCCACGACTCCCGCAGGGATTCGTCCCTCTCAGCAGAAACTCGGGAAGCTTCGAATCCCTGAAAATCTGGAGCAGCGAGCGGAGAAATCAGACCCAGGCAGAGGCAACCACGACATCCGTGAGGAGGCTGGTGCTGGAAGGGGGGGGAGCAGCTTCCCCAAAATCGCTCCGGGGGTCGGACGGTCCTTCCGCGGGGGTTTTTAATCCCGTTTGGACCGTGGAGCTGCCTCATCACTTCCCACCTTCTGAGCCTGGCAAAGGTGGGGCTGCCACGGTGCAGGACAGACCTTCCAGCTCCCCTCGGGGCCGGGGGGACATCGGGGATGCAAAGTGGGATGTCGCGGCTCGTTACACGAGCCCGGGAATGCCGCCCGGGAATGCCGAGGGAGCGGGACAGGCGTTTCGGCCACCACTGCCAGAGCCCGGGAACTTTGGAGCAGGAAAACTCCCCCTCGGAAAAGGACCCGAGTCAGGAGAGCAGAGGGAGCCCAGATTTTCCCTTTCTGCAGGTGAATCCCCAGGGTTATGAAATCCAAGTGCTCCCACGCCTCCGTTTTCCGGCCACAACCAGCCAATGGTTCTCCCGGAGTGTTTTGGGAGGCAGTGACCGTCGGGATGGGACAATCAGGGAGAGGGGACACACCACACAAAGCTGCAAGGCGGCATCTCCCACACATTCCAGGGAAACAGGGAAGGGGGAGAACGACCTGCAGCCCCAACCCCGCCAGCTCAGCATTTTCCTGCTTTTCATGTCAGGGGGAAAAAAAAAAAAAAAAAAAAGTAAAAAAATAAAATACTAAAAAGCCCCTTTTGGTTTTGCTTCCTCAATTTTTTTTTTTATTTTTTTTTTTCTGTTTGCTAATGTCTGGTTTTGTCCCGAGCTGGTGCCTCTTGAATCCCTTATTGCCGCGGCTCATTAAAACATTCGCGGGTGCTCGGGGCTCGCTCAGCTGCTCTTTTTTTTTTTTTTTTTTTTTTTTGTATTTATTTTTTCCCCCCCTCTCCCCTCACAACCCCACGGTCAAAACGTCCCCGTGTTTTCCGCGCGCTTTATTACCCGGAGAGTCCCGGCTCCTCCGCAATTTGCCGCTCACTCCAAAGCGATCAATTATGCATCAAATGACTTTTTGATTCTTTACCTTGTGAGCCGAAGAGAGATGCAAGGAGAGCTCGGCTTTTTCTTCTCTCTCTCTCCCCCTCCCCCCCCCCC
>JAYRBT010000082.1:150783017-150801597 GCA_036023395.1 Myiotriccus ornatus
GGAAAGGGAAAGGGAAAGGGAAAGGGAAAGGGAAAGGGAAAGGGAAAGGGAAAGGGAAAAGGAAAGGGAAAGGGAAAAGGGCAGAACTCAAGGTGAAATGGAAGAGAGTCTGGCTTGATGCCAGGAAAAGTGATTCCCTGAGGAATGTGGCCACGAGTCGGAACAAGTTGCCCAGAGTGGCTGTGCTGAGGCTCGTTGGAGCAAGAGGTGGGAGCAGAAGTCCTCTTGCCCTCTTCCAAGCTGAATTGTCCTTTGATCCCAGGATTTGGGCCAGGGAAGCTGCTGGAATTGAGAGGACCAGTAGAAATCCATTTGGGAGGTCCCTAATCCCTGCTCAGGGATTAAAATTCCCATTGGAAATGGATGTGCCGGGTTCATAACCACAGTCATGGCGACACATCCATTTACATCCGTTCCTCTTCTCCAACCCTCTTCTCCAGGGGGGCTGAACGGAGGGAATGAAGGCCCCTCCATCCCCCCATCCCTGGGAGCTCTGTGCTCCCCAGATCTCAAATCCCCCGAAGGAGCAATTCCCTGCTCCCAGGAAATGGTGCAGGAGCCCTGGGAGAAGTTCACCTCCAGCACCTCCAAAGGTCAGCCCAAAGGCAGCAGAAAAAGGCCTGAGAACTCGAATGTCTGAGTCAATAAAACACCTTCTGCTTCTAAAGATCAAAAAAAAAGGGTGTCTCTCATCGCCCTCCTTCCATCAGGGCGAGATTCCAGAAAAGAGAGCTCGAACAAGGCAAGGAAATTAAACCCAGATTGACTATGTGGCAACCCAAGCCATAAATTGTGGGTTTTGTGGCCGCTGCTGCCAATTCATCTCCTCCTTTGATTAAAACCTCCCCTGCTAATTCCACTTCCAAAGCCCGAGTTTATTTTCCCGTAACCGAATTCCCTCCCCGGCTGATCCGTCCCCGTCTCCCGGCTGAAAAACGCAGCCCCAGGATCCGACACCCAGGTGATCCTGGCAGGAATGTGGAGACGGGAAAAGGGAATCTATGCCATCATTCCCTACATCCTGATTCGCTCGGGGATGGGTTTTTCCTGCTGGTTCAGCCGAGTGTTGCCCCCTCACTCCATCACCACCTTCTCACCCTGATTTGAGGGGGATTTAATCCCTAACACGGCTCAGGGCATGGAATATCACCCCAGCTCCACATCTGGATGCCTGCCCACCTCAAATGTCTCCCCATTGTCCCAGGAATTCTGGTGTCTCTGGGCCCAGCAGAGGATCCTCCACCGGGCTTGTCCTCCAGGGAAAACAGATCCCTGTGGCATTTCTACACCAGTGGTGGTTGGTCACTTTTTGTCCAGGAATTTCCAGGCTCTGAGGGCAGTTCAAGACAAATGAAAGGATGTTTTCAGTGGGCACAGGGATATTTCTTTCCCCTTGGAAAACTAGTCAAGGCAAAACCCCGGAGGCTGTGAGAGAAAAACCTTCCCTGTGTCCCTCCATCCCTTTCTCCTCCTTTTCTGGGCTGCCAGAAGACAACCTGGGAAGGGGTGAAAGTGGCTGCCACCTTCACCCTCAAGGTCCCAAGCGTGCCACCACCTCCACCAGGCTCCTTCCCTGCCCTGGGAGCAGGAGCCACCCCATCCCTACCCCAAAAAAACCCCTCCCGAGCGCTCCAAGACGGTTTCCCAGCCTGAGTTCTCCGATAATCCCCCACCCCCTCCTCGATACCTGGGCTCGTCCTGGTGCCTGAGAGGATTTGGAAAGGCGAGGGAAAATATAATTAGACGCGATGTTGCCCTCGGAGTCAGAGCCGGGGCCGGCTCATTGAAGGGCAGCGGTCAGCAGGGGGAGCGGAGAGGAGCCAATTTAGCGCGGCTTACGGAGCCGTTCCGGCTGATTAGGGATTTGATGAGGGAAGGGGTTTGATTTGGGTGGCTGGAGTGACAGAAGCCTTACGGTCAGTTGAGATCTTGTTTAAGGAGGGCAAGCGGATCTGGAGTGGGGATGACAGATAGGGAGACAGGGACGAGCGGGACAAATTGGCCGGGCTCCCTCTCCCGCTTGTTGTGTCCGACCTAATCCGGCCAGGGCTGGGCACCGGCGGGGAAAGGCAGCCAGGAAGGGTGCCAGGAACTCCAGGGAGGGAAAACAGCGGGGATAAAGAACTAGGAGAGGCTGGGAAGACAGGCAGACAGTGAGTTTAAGTGGAGTCTTCCCTTGGGATCGTGTCCCAGCCTCGGTCATTCCTGGCTTCTGGCTCTGGGCGTTCTGCCTTCATCCTGCAGCTCCCTGTGCTCCTCGGAGCAGAGCAGGGCTGGAAAAGGAAATCCAGCTCTGCATGAGGCTTCTCCAACCCTCCCTTCCCCACCTGCTGCTCTGGGGACTTGCCCTCTGGGAATGTTGCCTGCACACACTGCTCCCAACACCACACAAGGGCGTGTGGAACAACAGAATCACGGGATCATGGGATGGTTTGGGTTGGATCAGACCGTAAAGATCATTTCATTCCACCCCACTGCCATGGGCAGGGACACCTCCCACTAGCCCAGGATGCTCCAACCTGGCCTTGGACACTTCCAGGGACAGGGCAGCCACAACTTCTCTGGGCAACCTGTGCCAGGGGCTCCCCACACTCCCAGGGAAGAATTCCTTCCCAATATCCCATCTACATCTACTCTTCTCCAGCTTAAAGCCATTCCCTGTGTCCTGTCCCTCCGTCCCTTGTCCCCAGTCCGTCTCCAGCTCTCCTGGAGCCCCCTTAGGCCCTGGAAGATGCTCTAAGGTCTCCCTGGAGCCTTCTCTTCTCCAGGCTGAACATCCCCAACTCCCTCAACTTCTCATGCAAGACTTTCCCAAGGACCACATCAGTCCTGGGAACTTCCACTTGGTCCTTCCTGTGGTTTCCAAACAGATTAGGCCTCTTAGACTGGCAGTTCCCTAATTATTCCCCTTTGGGATGCAGGTAATTCCTGATCTAACCATGTCCAGGTTATCCCCAGACTCAGTTAGATCCTCCATTTTCAGGAATTCTTAACAAATCCTGATGAATCCAGTGAAGGAACAACCACAAAAACTTGAGCATTAACATAAATTACCATCAAAATGAGCCCAGTCTGGAGGAAGGAGCAAGGTGGAGAGGGAATGTGCTCCCATCCTTAATCCAGGCCAGGAAAGGATGGAATTTTGGGACCTGTCAATGCACCCGCCTTCTTCTTACACAGGTCCCTCATGTCTGCTATTCCTTTCTCCTGGAGATGGGCAGGAGGACACAGAATCCCTCTGGAGGACACAAATTGCCTCACTGCCAAATGTTCACCGTGGGGTGTCAAAATTCCTCCTCCTCAAGAGTCCATCCCAAAATATCTCACCCTCACTCCCCTCTGCAGGGAAAGGAAAAGGAATCTCCTCCTGTTTTCATTCCAGGGGTGGAGGGTGATGGAGGTTCAGACAACCCCTGGAACATTCTGTGAGCCGTGAGGTGGCAATGGGAGCATCACAGATGTGGTGACACCTTCCAGGGAATGAATCCAAACCGTTCATTGCAGCTGGAAAGAGGGAGAGATTCCCGCCCTCCCTTCATTCCCCAGGTAAGAGACAAATACAGGAGCAGGTAGAGCTGTTGGGAATTCAGCCCCAGCTGCGTTTTCCATGGTCACAAGGTGACTAAATGACTTTTCCAGCTGCTCCAGGACATATCCAATCCCCTAAGCCCCACATGGATGCCCTAAACGTGGGACAAGCCCTTCTCCTGTTGCAAGGAAAAGGATGCTCCGGGATCCAGGACGGGCAGGACACACCCCCAAGGAGGAAAAGCACAGCCTCCAATCACCCAAAAAGCCAAATCCTCACAGTGGCTGGGGCTGGAAATCCTCCCTCCCCCAGTGCACCCAACGGGGTGGCAAAGAGATCGAGCCTGGAAATCATCGGGAGTTCAGAGCCAGCACTTGTGGGGAAGGAAAGAAACTCCAATTTCCAGCCAGAACCCAAAGCAGGGAAACATTAAATAAGCAGAAGGGAAGGGGAAGTGAAAGCCATCCTTCTGCCTCTCGTCCTCGTGGTGTGTTTGGCTCTCAGTTCTCTTTGAAAACCCCCCTGGAAATCACCACAATTATTTGGGGGGCAAATCAAAGCCTGGCAAATGCAATGTTTAGTTGGCAGAAATGAAGGAAGGCACTTGTCGCCCCCCAAAAAAAGGTTGGCCCTTCTTCCCCCTGCAAAGCCTGGAATCTCATTTTCTATCAGCTCTGAAGTTCCTTTTCATCTGTCACCGCGTCTTGAAACGAGAAGAATCGCTCTCGGTGGGGAGTTATTTCTTCGGTTCCCTTTCAGCTCAAAATGGAAAACATTTCTTTCCCCCCCACCACCCCTTTAATTTGAAATAATCTTAATATCATCAGTGAAAACTCATCTGAGACTCCAAATAAAGCGGGGAGCTCTCACCTGGGAACTGGTGCCCACCAGCTTCCAAACGCAGCTTCAAGACAATTAAAGAACAATAAGCCGGGAGATGCCGAGCCTGGAACGCCGGAGCAGCTCTTCAAACTGTGCCACCCCCGTCTCAGATGTTTGAGCGGTGATTTAGTTGATTAATTGGCTCAGGTGGGTTTCTCTCAACCCTCCGCTGGTTTTTCCAGAGGCTCCATCCAAAGGCCCCTCAAGGCAGTGGGATAAAATCTGTTGCCTACAAAGGGCCTCTGGATAAATCCCTGCGCTCGTGCCAAGGGTTAATTTGGGGTTCAAGCCCTGCTGGGTCTGCTCCACTTCCATCTCCCGGGGGGTTTCACTGGAGCTATTGCAGGTTTTCCGAAATAAAGGCCTGGGAACACTCCCCTGGCTGTGCAAAGGAGGTGTTTCCAGACACCTTCCCTCAGAGGCGACCCCTTTCCTGGAGGAACATTCCCCTACTCTTCCCGAGGTGGGAAAGCCCTGGAAATCAGTTCTGAGGGGAAAATAATGGGGAGGGAGGTGGATTGAAGCAGCCCAGTCCCCCCAGAGAGCTTCCACTGTTTGTATCCACTGCAGCAGAGGGCTTTGGCTGGCACAAAGTGCCACCTCCCAATCCGGGGCTGGCTGGCATCATTTCAGAGCTGTGATCTCATCCCTCCCTCCTTCCCAGAAGTACCCGCTGGGATTCCCAAGTCACGGCTGTTTGCTGCTTCCACCCCTTCCCCTGGCAGGGGCCATGCAGGCAGACATCTATCTCCCTTTTCCACGAGCCAGCCCTCTTCCCTGAAAGCTCCAGGGGGAGTTGTATCCAGACATCCCAGGGTGGTACGTGCCGCTCATCCATCCCCGATCCATCCCCAACCCCCTCCCCGTCCCATCACCCTGCAAGGCCCCCAACCCTCCAGGGTGCCTCGGAGGGAACACCGACAGCCCGAAAAGAAGGATGGGCCCTTTTTTGGGAAGAGATCCTTCAGGTCAGGACAGCTTCTGGGGGTCTGTTCCCAGGTGCTGATGGATGCCGGTGGCGGGAATGCCAGCACACACACACACAACCATCCTCTCCATCCTCGTTTTAGGTGGAGCTTTAGGGAGGGAGAGGGAAAAAAAGGCTCTTTATCTGATTTCTATTTATTGGCAGAGAAGGAAGAGAAACCCCTTCGTGCCCCCCGTGGCACAGGAACAGGGATGGGAGTTGCTCTTCCCTCGAATCCGAGCCCGGGAAGGTAATTGCCTCCCTCGCTCCGATCCCGGAGAACCCTTCCACAAACGTCTCCGCCAACTTCGAGGCCTCGTCCAATCTTGACAAATTGGAGCGGAACAAATCCTGTTTGGTTGTAATGCAGCAATTCCAAGGGAAGATGGGTTCCAGGGAAGATGGGTTCCAGGGGAGATGGGTTCCAGGGAAGATGGGTTCCAGGGAAGATGGGTTTCAGGGAACATGGATTTCAGGGAAGATGGGTTTCAGGGAAGATGGATTCCAGGGAAGATGGGTTCCAGGGGAGATGGGTTTCAGGGAACATGGATTCCAGGGGAGATGGGTTCCAGGGAAGATGGGTTTCAGGGAACATGGATTCCAGGGAGATGGGTTCCAGGGAAGATGGGTTCCAGGGGAGATGGGTTTCAGGGGAGATGGCAGGGACGTTTCATGGATTTGGGGCTGGGGAAGCACAACCCCAAAATTCTCCCCCTGGAAGGGGCGGGACAGGTCAGGACCCCCTTTGGATGCTGGCAGGGGTGGAGGGGGATTCCTTAGGGAATGCCAGCTTTGGGAATGCCCAGAAAGATGGTTTTCCTTAGGGTGGTTCTTATCTCCCCGGGAGGTGGGTGGTGCTGGATGTTCCTTCTTCGAGGCATCTCCGGAGGGGTGAATTCCCCCCTCCCTCCACCCCTGGAAATCCTGGGATCCATTTGTAAATCAAGGAGATGCCCAAGGGGTTGCCATCCAGCTGTTGATCCTCCCTTTTTCCAGGGGAAAAAGCATCCAAGATATCCCTCAAAATGGACCAGGGATGTGGCACCGGGTCTTAGTCCCCTCCGGGTGGGATCTGAAGGATATCAGGAATTCCCTGGTGGATTCAGTTTTATTCCTTATCCCCCTCCCCCCCCCAAAAAAAAGCCATGAATTTGGGGAAGAGGGGAAAGAAAATCTTCATTTCCACGTAAACAATCCCACCCCTACCGAGGAAACTTCAAAAGGAATATCAAGAGATCGAGATTTCCAAGGAATCCAAGGGATCGGATTTTGGGGGCAATTCCAACAGATCATGGGACGGCAGGAACGGGATATTTGGAGTTTGAAAGAGTCCCGGAATGACACTTTGAAGAGCCTCCTGCATCCAAGTACAACCCATTTGTCGGGAGATGAAGGGCGAAGAAAAGGAAATCCCAAAATGTACCACATCAGGGAAACTGATGGGAATGAGCTGGTTTACTAAATCTGCGCCGGAAAATGTATCAGGCGGGTGAGAGCGCCGGTCACACTCCCAAATTCCCTGTCCTGCTTCATCCCAAATCAAGAGATCCGTGTTTATTTACAGATAAAAGCCACCTTTATGTGTTTATAATTGCATTTTATGTATCTATAAAAATATATTTGTGTAAAATAGCTATTGTATATTTAGTGTATATTTTCTACAAATATATATTCATAATAAATGTATAATTTCATATAATTTCATATAATATCATAATTTCATATAATTTAATATAATATAATTTAATATAATATAATAATTTCATATAATTTAATATAATTTAATATAATATAATAATTTCATATAATTTAATATAATTTAATATAATATAAGTTCATATAATGTAAGTTCATATAATTTCATATAATAAAATTTCATATATTATAATATAATTTAATATCATATCATATACTATAATATAATTCATATACTATATTATAATATATAATATTATAATAATATATAATATATATAATTCATATACTATACTATAATTTAATAGCATATCATATCATATCATATAACATCATATATTATAAAATATATATTTTATATGTAGGGTATATTTTATATAATATATATTTATAATAATGTATAATTCAATATAATTTCATATTATATAATAATTTCATATAATTAAATATAATACAACTTCATATAATTAATATAATATAATTTCATATAATTTCATATAATATAATTTCATATAATATAATATAATACAATATCATATAATACAATATAATATAATACAATACAATATAATATAATACAATACAATATTATATATATAATTTAATATAACATAATATATATCGTTTAATGTAACATGATATAACAATATAATATACAACATAACATAGTATAATATATAAAAAATATATATTTTATATATCTCCATCACACATAATTATATATAGATTTTTATACCTACACGACATTTTTATGGAAGGCACAATCCCAGAAATATTCCTCAGGCTTTGATTTTTACTTTTTTTTTCTGCCTGTTGGAAAGTGCTGGAAATCCATCAAATCCAAAGGATTTTTTTCCCCAAAATTTCTCTCCCCTTGGCCTTTCCCAACGGAAATCTCCCGTGGGAATGTGTCCCTATTTAATAATTGCAAGTGATACCAAAAGTTGTTATTTGTTTTATCCCTTTAACGCCGGGTTTTCCAAAGGGAAAAACCAGAACAGGACACAAATCCAGGTGATTTTTAAGGAAGGGCTTTTTACACTCGGCATCATCTGGCCAAATTTTGGCATTATTAGACCCAACCAACAAACATCCCAGATATTTCCAAGGCTGGGATTGACATCCTTATTTTCCCTCTCCTGTCAGGAAGAAGGAAGGTGAGCAGGAAAACCTCCCAACTCCGCAATTATTAATTAATTCTTCCCCCTTTTTTGGTACAGGGATAATTTACAAACATTATGGCTTCTCCCTGAAAGTGCCGCTCGTGGATATTTGGGAAAGAATTGATGGAACGGGGAAGAGCAGAGCAATCCGTGTCCGGATTATCCCAGATTTAAGGGGTGGGTTATGGATCACTGGAGCTGCAGATCCTTCTGATCTCTCACTTTTCAGGGACACGGAGCCAAATTTTTCCTGTAGTACTGAAAAGTGGGAACTTTGACTATTGGGAATTTGATTGGTTGGGGACTTTTTGTTTGTTTATTTGTTTGTTTTCAGGGAATGTTCTGCAAACTTGAGGTTATCATGGAATGGTTTGGGTGGGAAGGGACCTTAAAGATCATGGAATTCCAACCCCCTGCCATGAGCAGGGACACCTTCCATTATCCCAGGTTGCTCCAACCTGACCTTGGACACTTCCAGGGATGGGGCAGCCACAGCTTCTCTGGGAATTCCAGTCCAGCCCCTCCCCACCCTCCCAGCCAAGAATTCCTTCCCAATATCCCATCTAACCCTCTGGAAGCCATTCCCTGTGTCCTGTCCCTCTATCCCTTGTCCCCAGTCCCTCTCCAGCTCTCCTGGATCCCTTTAGGCCCTGGAAGGGGCTTCAAGGTCTCCCTCTTCTCCAGGCTGGACATTCCCAACATTCCCAGCCTGGCTCCAGAGCAGAGGGGCTCCAGCCCTTGGATCATCTCCGTGGCCTCCTCTGGACCTGCTCCAGCAGCTCCACATCCTCCTGATATTCCCATTCCTTGAAAGGCTCTGTCTTGCACAGCCATTTCCACCTGGAATTCCTCCAAAGAGGAACAGCTAAAAGTCATGGATACAGGCACAGAAATTTTGCTTCCAGAGGTTTCATCCCTGTCCGTGCTCCCCGTGGATCGGGAAGCTCTTCTGCCAAAGCCGCCTCGTCCTTTAGGGATTTAGAGAATCCTGGAAGACAGTATTTATGGATTGAAGTGGATGCCCCTACCCAAATAAGGGCAGGGTGGATTCATCTTTCTTGGGAATGCACTTAATTCCGGCCAAAATGGGGGGAAAATCTCATCACCTTGAGCAGGAATGTGAGATCAAATGATTTTTAGATGGGGTACGTTCAGAGTTTTTAAGTGCTGCACAATTCCAATTGTTTTCTCGACTCCTTGGGAAAAAAATCTCTGTCCTGGTTTCGGACAGAAATAGGAATAATCTTTTCTTCATGGATCAAACACTTCCAAACAGCAGGAAAATTGAAATAAAGACTCCTCCCTCCCCATCCGGGTACTGGGCTCGGCCTCGTTCTGCTCTGGTGTCTCCAAGGGGGATTCCCACTTCAATCCCCTGGGAATGCTCAAAGCCTCCTGTTGCAAATGTAGAATTGCAAATCCGTTCAAAATATTCCCTCATTCCCTAAAGGACACTCCCCCTCTTCCCCATCCTGCCACTGTATTAAAGGGATCCTGAAGGATCTTCCGAGCTTTGGTTGGTTGAGGAACTGAGATCCAACCCTCAAATCCCCTAAAACAAACTTCCCTGAGTTAATCCAGGACTAGAGCCCAGATCCCAGAGGATCCTCCTTCAGCTGCACAATCCCAACTGTTCTGGGAAAAATCTCTGTCCTTGTTTCGGACAGAAACAGGAATAATCTTTTCTTCTTGGATCATGGATACAGATCCAGAAGTCCTGAGGTTTGAGGAACAGCAGGAGGCTTCAGGGCAGGGAGAGGCTTCCTGGAAAAGGAGGATTTGAGCACTGGGAATTAAGCCACCCCATCAGCAGAGCACTGGAAAGGAGGTTGGGCAGGAACTGCCACTCTCAGGGAACATAAACGAGCCATCAGGTGTCCTGGATTTCCAGAGCCAGACGGATACGTGGCATCCCTGTTTTCCCTCATCTGAGCAGGAGGGAGCAGGGAAGGAACTGAGGGGACACCTGAGTTGGGCTGAAGTGAAGGATGAGCCAGAGGGATGTGCGGAAAGCGGGAGCAGAGGTTGGGAACCCTCGAAACAAAGACCAGCCCGACCCCGCTCGTCTCCACCTCCTGAGTCCATCAATCCATGAATCCGTGGATCTGCCGGCCCGTCAGGGCAGCGGGAAGGGAGCTGCGCTTCATTTCCAGTCCCCGCGCTCCTGATGAGCTGCAGGCTTGCCCTTCATACTCCTCCAGTCTCAATAAACCTGGCTAATTAGCATCCTGACCACTCAATTAATTAGGCAGCGCACTTAATTATGACAAACTACACGAGTTGCTGCAGCCCCGGAGTCCAGCGGACATTAACGTCGGGTTATGTTCAGGAACAATTTGATTTGAGAGGGAGTTTTATTGACCAGAAAAGACATATGATGAGATTAAAAGGATTAAGGGAGGGGGGGGACTCGCTTAGCGCCGATGGCTCCTCCGAGCTGCCGGGCTGGGGGTTGGAAAGAACGTCAGGGATGGCCCAATTAGTCACTTCATCCTCGTTAAGAGCCTGGGGATAAACGGGAAGGTGTTGCTGGGAGGGAGAGGTGGCCGAGCTACAAGAGGGTCTCAGGTAAGGTGGAGACAGAAGGTTGGGGTTCTTGCTCTCCTGGCCAGAGGCAGAATCCGAGAGATTTCGGAGCAGTGGGAAGAGGAATGTCCACAGAGAAGCATCCCTTGGGAAGGAAAATGACAGTTTTCCTCGGAATCGAGAAATGAAGGGAAAAACAACCAACCAAAACCAACCCTTCCCCCAAAAAAATAACAACAAAAAAACCAAACAAAACACCCAAATAAAAAAAAACAAACAAAAATGAAATAAAGATGATTCCTCGCTGAGAGGAAAGGAAAAGACAAGATTCCCCAGGAAATCTGATCCAACTCCTGGCATTTCCATCACAGCTTCCTTGTCACAGGTTCTCCAGATAAAAAGGTGGGAGGATCTTACATTCCTGGACCTTCTGCATCTCCCTCAAAGCTCTGTAGATGAAAGTTAAAATTTTAATACATTTTATTGTATTTTTCTGTCCTGTCGAAACGATTTCCCTTCATCAGGAACTTCAAAATCAGGGAAGAAAATAAGGCCAGTTATTTTTAAAAGGTTATCCTGCCTGAAAGAATATTGGGGGGAAAAGGGGGAATACTGATATCCATCCCTAAAAAACCAAATATAGATTCTACCCCAATTTCCAACGATTGGAATTCCATGTGATTGGAAGCTTGGAGGGACTGGAGAAGGGCAGAGTTCAGGCTCTTTGGATACTGAGAAACTCCCCACCTTAACATATTGATCCCTTGTTAAAGGGTTTATCCTTCAGCCTTCGCTGGAGGAGAATATCCCAGTTAGCAAGAGTAATGGAGAAGAGGAGGAATAACCATTAATCCCGGAGAAATCCTATTTAAACACAACACAGGCCCAGTTTGGAGCGGGGTTTCAGCAGCTCACAAGGTCCACAGATCCACCTTTTTCTCACACCAAAACCACTCAGGGTAAAGATAAAAATATTGGGCATCCAACACCTGCCTAAATGACTCCTGAATTCCTGGGCTAACAAACAGCTTTCCCATTAATTCTGGCAAATATTCCTGGCTCCCACAGAGCCAGGGCTGTTATTTGGGAAGGACTGGCCAGATTTGGGTTCACGGGGTGGGGAAGCTGGATCTGTTTCTAAAACAAACATCAGATGCTGCTTCTCCCATCAGGTGTCGGAGTATTGTGGATTCCCCATCCCTGGGAGTGTCCAAGGCCAGGTTGGACGGGGCTTGGAGCAACCTGGGATGGTGGAAGGTGTCTCTGCCCAGGGCAGGGGGTTGGAACTGGATGATCTTTAAGGTCCCTTCCAGCCCAAACCATTCCAGGATTATTAGGATGATTACTCTTATTATTTTCCATTCCTTTTTGGAACTGTTTTTATCTCAGCTCACAAATTTGTGAGTCCAAGCCCTGGCCCTGCACAGATCTGAAAGGTCATCTCATTCCAACCCCCCTGCCGCGGGCAGGGACACCTTCCACCATCCCAGGTTGCCCCAACCTGGCCTTGGGCACCTCCAGGGATGAAGAGCTGGGTCAGGACACCTCAAGCCATCCAGGCTCGTCCCAGGGTGGGGAGAAGACACTTGGCAGGGTTGGTCTGTGCTCAGTCCCTCCAGGAAAACATCTGAACCACGGAGAGCTCACTACAAACCCTGGAACATCCCGGTGTCAGCACTCCATCCCAGGAGACAACCCAACCACGAGGGTCCAGCGGCGCCACCATCCCGTTTTCCCGGGAAATATTTCCCGTGGGTGAGGAAGGATGGACCAAAGAGCTGCTTGAGCTCCGTGAAAGGAAGATTTTAATTTCCAAGATTATTTTCCAAGATTTTAATTTCTCTCATTTACAGGAATGAAGCCCTGGAGAAAATGCCGAGCTTGGAGGCAACTCCTCAGTGAGGAGGAGACACAAATCAGGGGGCAGCAGAAGGTTGATCTGCAAAGACATCAGCAGGCCTACACCTACCTACAGAATTTATCACCCCCTCATCTCCCAGAGAGCAGAGCTTGAGGACAACTTTTCCACCAAGAAAAAAAAAATCCCTTATGGCCAAAAAAATAAATAAAATAAAATGGGGTTTTAACGATCTGGAAGCATTTCTGAGCTGCCTTTCGATCCCATCGAGTGTTTGGGTGCTCAAGCTCCCCCCCCCCATCCCTAATTCCAAGAAATTAAAACTGGAGTGAAAATCATTCAAAGAGCCGTTTTCATTTTGCAGCTGGGAACGACGAGCAAAATTCGTCTTGAATTAATAAAAGGAAAAAAAAAGAAAAAAAAAAGACAAAATTCGCAGCCAACTCGGAGCGTTTCTGACTGGCACAAAATATTGCAGCTCCCTCACAACCAATTGTTGTGAGCCAATTGCTCAATTGGCCTCAGTCATTTTTATTTATTTCTTTTTTTCCCAAGGAATCAATCAGCTGGAGTTCATAAAGAAACCCTCATTTCCATCCCCATCCAATTTCCAGACTAGTGATGAACCTGATGGGGTTTTATCTGCTCTGCTTTAAGAACGTACACAGATTTTTCTGCCTGCCCAAATTTCCCTTCTGGGTCTTTGCTGCTCTCTCTGCAGCCCCAACTCCCACTGGATGATCCCCAACTCCTGCTGGATGATTCCCAGCTCCCACTGGATGATTCCCAACCCCCACTGGATGATCCCAAACTCCCGCTGGATGATCCCCAGCTCCCATTGGATGATCCCCAACTCCCACTGGATGATCCCCAACTCCTGCTGGATGATTCCCAGCTCCCACTGGATGATCCCCAACCCCCACTGGATGATCCCAAACTCCCGCTGGATGATCCCAAACTCCCGCTGGATGATCCCCAACTCCCACTGGATGATCCCCAACTCCTGCTGGATGATCCCCACTGGATGGTTCCCAAGTTTCACTGGATGATCCCCAACTCCCACTGGATGATCCCCAACTCCTGCTGGATGATCTCCAACTCCCACTGGATGGTTCCCAAGTCTCACTGGATGATCCCCAACTCCCACTGGATGATCCCCAGCTCCCACTGGATGATCCCCAACTCCCACTGGATGATCCCCAACTCCCACTGGATGATCCCAGCTCCCACTGGATGATCCCAAATGGATTTGGGTGGGCTGGTTGTGTCACTACCAAGAGGATCCTCCTCCAAACTTCGTCCCATCTCCAGCTTCAGTTGGTCAAGGTGTCCCTGCCCATGGCAGGGGGGTTGGAGTTAGATGAGCTTTAGGATCCCTTCCAACCCCAGCCATTCCAGGATTCCATGATTATTATTATTTTCCCTTCTTTTTCTGTCCTATCAAACCGCCTTTATCTCAACTTGCCAATTTTCCCTTTTTTCCCTAATTGTCTCCCCTTCCCGTTGTGTTTTTGGGGATTGAGCGAGTGGCTGATGGGTTAAACCACTTTTGGGCCAACAGCCTAAAATCCAGGATGGACCATTTCCCAGTTCCCTCCTCCCAAGCAAGGATATAATTCCTGGATGTACCAGGAGATAAATCAGATCGTGCCATGAGGGAGCTGGGGGGGCTCAGCCCGGAGAAAAGGAGGCTCAGGAGGGACCTTCTCACTCCCTACAATTCCCTGACAGGAGGGGGGAGCCGGCTGGGATCGGGCTCTGCTCCCAGGGAACAACGACAGGGCAAGAGGAAACGGCCTCAAGCTGTGCCAGGGCAGGTTTAGATTGGATATTAGGGAAAATTCCTTCCTGGAAAGGGCTGCCCAGCCCTGGCCCAGCTGCCCCAGGGCAGTGGTGGATTCACCATCCCTGGAGGGATTTCAAAACCCTGTGGATGTGGCACTTGGGGACACGGTTCAGTGCTGGGGGAACAATTGGACTCAATTTTAGAGGGTTTTTCCAGCCTAAATGATTTCATAATTCCATGATACATCCAAGCAGAGATCCTGCAGGCAGGCAATGGGAAAAAGCACCCAGCGATGCAGAAATCCCACTGGAGCTGGAAAACTGGGAACGTGAGTTTGCAAAGGAGACAACACTCCGGAACAGGCAAATCTGGGAACTGGCAGGAAAGGGAAGAAAGAGGGAAAGGCACAAATTGCCTCGGGGAAGAAGAGGCACCAAGAAGCAATTATTTTCCCTACTGACCATTTGGGAGGGGAAAAGAGGCCTGTGGGATTGTCCTCTCCCCCCCTCCCTCCCTCTCAGACAATGAAGTGAATTAAGTTTGCCGAGTTCCGTGGGGCGTCAGCTCCAATTACTCACCCGCTGCATCATAATTACTGCAAATGGGCCATTAAAGGAAAATTATCATCAATATGATATTATCAGACAGAGGGTAAATGAATAAAGGAAAGTGCTTATTCTTCCATTGTCCTGTTAATAGAGACGTCTTTGAAATGGGTAATGTGAAGGATTCCACCTCTCCCGGGGCTGTGGGATGCAGGAGGGGGGTCACACCCACACAGGGATGCAGGTCTGGAGCTGGGACAGGGATCACACCCAGACAGGGATGCAGATCTGGAGCTGGGACAGGGATCACACCCAAACAGGGATGCAGGTCTGGAGCTGGGACAGGGATCACACCCAAACAGGGATGCAGATCTGGAGCTGGGACAGGGATTGAACAGAAACAGGGATGCAGATCTGGATCTGGGAGGGGGATCACACCCAGATAGGGATGCAGATACGGATCTGGGAGGGGGAATCACACCCAGACAGGGATGCAGATCTGGATCTGGGAGGGGGATCACACCCGGACAGGGATGAAGATCTGGATCTGGGAGGGGGATCACACCCAGACAGGGATGAAGATCTGGATCTGGTGGGGGATCACACCCAAACAGGGACGAAGATCTGGATCTGGGAGGGGGATCACACCCGCACAGGGATGCAGATCTGGGTCTGGGAGAGGGATCACACCCAGACAGGGATGCAAATTTGGATCTGCCGCCTTCAGCTGATTATCCAAGCAGGGGATGAGGAGCTGGGGCTCTTGGGCAAGGTGTAATCTCTGCCCAGGACACCCCAAAGGATCCAGTGTCACCTTCTGCACACGGAGCTTTAAACCCAATCCCATAAAATTTCCAGGGGAGCTGAAGTTCGGTTGACGTGGTGGTGTCCGACCAAAGGTGGGATTGATGATCTCGGAGAGCTTTTCCGACCTTAGTGGTTCTCTGATCCACGAATCCAACCCAAAATGCAAACCCAGCTCAGGGCCAGGTCATCCTCCTCGGCCTCCCCTGGCTGTCAGGAGGCTTTTTGACGGTGCAGCGTCTGGGAGCAGCCACACCTGGAGAAGGTGGGACCAGAGCTGCTCCTCCTTGTGCTCACCGGGCTGAAATTCGGCCACAAATTGCAGAAAAACATCAAGCAGTTGCAGCTCCAGATTGGAAAAAGTGATGGTTTTGTGCAGTGTTGGGCTTTGAGTGTTGAGTTGCCTCCAGGAAGGTCAAACTCCACCTTCACAGATGGGAACTGCTCTTTTGGAGGCTGAGGGGACAACTGGGGGTTGGGGACAGTTCTACAGGAGCAACAAAGGCCCAGGGTGACACCAAGTGTCCCACAGAACGAGAAAAAGGAGAAAGATGAGATCTGCAGGTCACCAGGAGGTGTCCTGGACGTTCACACCACCTGAATAAATTCTCCCTGCGAGGCACAGCCCAATTATCGAACTCTTTGGATCTGGAAGTTATTCCAGGAGAGGAAGAGCCCAGGAAAGGTGGAATCTCTTACGTGGCAGGAGCAAGGATGGAGCTCCATGAGATGCATTGCACCACCTCGGATCCTTGTGGGCTCTCCTGAACCTTCCTCTGGAAGAGCAATTTCCAGCTCAGCTGTTTCTGAACTGTTTCTGAACCCAAATATAAAGATTTTTAAGGAAAACACACCGAACCTTTTCCAACTTCCCAATCCCTGTGCAACCAACGGATCCAATCCCGTAGCAGGTGTGTTTTCATACCCACATCACGGAGATCCAGATAAAAGGGGTTTTGATGGGATTCCTCTGGATAAACCTCGTGTCTCCAGTGGAGATGCCTCTGTCTCAGCCTCCTCCTTTTCCTATTGACTGGGAATGAGCTGATAAAATTCACGGAGCTGAGGGAATTTTTCCACTCTTCCCAAAGCAGAAAACTCCATCTGAGTGGACAGTTTACTCTCTCAGCTTTGTGGATGGCACAGATCTGAACTTCTGGGTGTCACCACCCCGCTCTGATGGGTACACCCGTGGGACGACTCCCAAAACCGAAGGGATGAATCCCAGTCTTTAAGTGACTGGGAGAGGGACGCTTAGGAGCTCCTCAGCTCCAGTGGAGGGACATCCAGCTGATGGGACTCCTGGGCTGTCATAACTAGGTGAGAAGCCATTTCAGTGCCAGGAGCAGGTCAGCAGAGCCCAAGACCCAACCCTTTCCTCCCAGCGCTATCAGGCAGCATCTCGGAATCACTAAGGTTGGAAAAGGCATCTGAGATCATCTTCAAACAGCTCTAAGATCTTGTCCAGGTTATTTACAGTCTCCATCTCTCATCTTCTCCCAGAAACCTTTTTTTGCATCAGCAGAGATGGTGTTTGTGATCCTAAATTATCCCAAGGTCTGCGCCACAACATTCGCATCCTTGTGGGAAAGAGAGGTTGGAACCACACTGGGACCCACTTGGAGGAGATGGAATTGCACTGGGACACTCCCTGAGGATGAGTATCCCACGGTCTGCTCACCAGAGAGCTGGTGGGACACCAGGAGACGTCATCCACATCCCTAGAGCCGCGATCAGCCCCGTGGGATGACCGTGAACAAGGGAGAGGTGACACCACGAGGCAAAGAGTCACCGGCCCAGTGCCGGTGGGGTGGCAGCAAAGCCCACCTGAGTCAGCCCCGGCTGCAGGACCAAGGAGCATCCTCACTCCCGCTGCCTGGCACACTCCCCATGGAAAACAGGAGGAAAAGCCCCCCTTTCCACGCTGCTGAGGTGACCTGTTAGAGTGGGGCTGTGTTTTCCCTCCTCCAGCGCACCGGTGGCCGGACACAGCGGCCACCAGGAATCGTGTCAGGTGACGGGCGAGGCGGACAAGCTCTTCCCGGGACAACCAGCCCCACTCCCTGGTTCTTCCCGCTCTCCCAAGAGCCCCCCTGCCCCGAGAAGTCCCGGGATAGGGCCCTTCCCAGAGGAGCGAGCGTCCGGCCGGGGCAGGAACGCGCCTGCGGGGCCGGGTTTGGCAAAGCTGCCTCGGTCTCAAGGGTAGAAAATAGTCAGTGAAGGGAGTAAAGAGGATCTGCTGCTATTCATTTCACAGCTGTAGTGGGATTAGTGGAACGAGGGCGCTGGGGTAAGCTGCCCCTTTTATCTCATTCAAACATGTTGCTAATTCAGCAGAGCACCGCAGCCAGGAGCAGCTCCCGGCCTAATCCACTGTATCATTCTCACCCAGCGTGAAGAAACGAGAATTTTAATCCGCTCCCCACCCCCTCCCCGCCCCCTCAGCAGCTCCAGCGGGCTCTGCCTGGTCTCGCCACTCGTGGGGACCCCACTCCGCACGTGGCGTGGCTTCTCCCGCCTCTCCGGGACGTGGCAGAGGTGGCTCCTCTTCTGCAGCTCCGTGGGATGTCGGTGGTCCCGTGGGTGGCCACGGGGGACAGGAAAGCAAGAGCATCGTTGTAGCCAGGTGGGGGTCGGGCTCTGCTCCCAGGACAGGGGGACACAGCCCTGAGCTGTGCCAGGGCAGGGTTAGGTTGGATATCAGGAAGAAGTTCTTTCCAGGGAGAGGGATCAGCCCTTGGGATGGGTTGCCCAGGGAGGGGGTGGAGTCCCCGTCCCTGGGGGTGCTGAACCAGAGCCTGGACGTGGCACTGGGTGCCATGGGC
>JAYRBT010000082.1:150829393-150843871 GCA_036023395.1 Myiotriccus ornatus
CCCCCCCCCCCAAAAAAAAAAAGCTCGCCGCGTGTCCGCAGGACCCTTTTGTCCTTCCCCCCCCCCCCAAAAAAAAAACAAACAAAAAAAATCAAGGGTTTTTTTTTAACGTGGTTTTTTTTCCGTCTCTTTTTAAAAGAAGCAACTCGTTTAAAATAAATAAAAAATCCACCCCCACCCCGCTCCTCGGGTTCGGTCCCGCTTTCGCTCCGACGACGATCGCACGAATTCTTAATGCTCTTTTTCCTTTTTTTTTCTTCTTCACACGACAAATAATGTGCATTTTCTGTCCGTCTCTTTGTTTGTTTGTTTTTTTCACCAAACATCGAGGTTAAAATAAGCTCCCGTTTGCCGAGGGTTAATAAATAAATCTGGTGCATAGTGAGATAGCAGCCAACCGTTCGCAGTCCATATATTACTATATTGCCTTTCAGGTCACCCGAAAATTGTTGCCTCTCCCTTCCCTCCCTCCCTCCCCTTCCCTCCCCACTATTTTTAAGAGCATAGATAATTTTAAATCTCTATAAAACAGTATTATTTAACCCAATCGATTCCTGTATATAGTGCATTCGGCTTCTTCCCAACATCATCATTAAATTAACTCGGATATTATTTGCATGCTATTACATACAAACTTTTAAGACTCGTGTAATTTTTTTTTCTCTTTTCTAAAGGATTTTGGGTGGTTTTTTTGTCTTTTTATTTTCTTTTTTCTTTTTTTTTTTTTAAGTTTTTTTTTTTCCTCGTAAATCACCAAGCAAAATATAGGCTCAAGAAAAAAAAAAAAAAAAAGGCAAAAAACTAACTAATTTTCTACATATTTACAAGAAGGGTGAATAAGTTAAACGTGGCTCAGTTTTGCCGGCCGGGAATTAGGGAGGGAAGGGAAGGTGGGGAAGGGGCCGGACAGGGCGCAGCGCTGCCGGGGACCCCCCCCCGGCCCGATCTGCGGGGACCCCTGGAAGAATAAAAATCAAATTGAGGGGAAAACCCGCAGGAAAAGGTGTGTGGGATTTGGGGGGTGGGAGAAAGAAGAAGCCACCTGGAAGGTGCTGATGCTCCCGGGAAAGGCAGGGGGGGGTGGCCGTACACGTCCCGCATGCAAGGCTGGCTCCAGGTCCGCGCCCCCCACTCACCCACCCCGGCACCCCCCCAACCCCGACTCCCACGAGCGAGTGGGTGCGCTTGGGGGGGGGGGGGCGAGTTCGACTTCCCCTCCCCGAAATCTCCGTGGGGACGTGCTAAAATTATTATTATTATCAATAATAATAATTTTTCTTTTTTTTTTTTTAAATACAAGCGGCGGGTTTTTGCTCTCCCCGCATGAGGAACAACAACAACAACAAAAAAAAGAGGGGGGGGGGGGGGCGGGGAGTGGATCCCCCCCCACCCCCCCCCCCCCCCCCCGGGGGGGGGGGGGCCGCGGAGAGTGGATCCCACCCCATCCCACCGGCCCACCGGGCTCACATGAAGAAGTCGGCGGCGCCTTTGGGGGCGGCGGACGGGGAGGGTTCCCTCGCGAAGCCCCGGCCGGCCAACTTCTCGTATTTTTCTTTGTACAGATCCCTCTCCTTGGCCAGGCGGGTCACCTCCTGCTTCAGCTGCTCCACCTGGCTCTGCAGCTGGCATTTCTCGTTCTCCAGGATGTGCCGCTGCTGGACCCGCTTGTAGCGGCAGGACTGAGCGTAGCCGCGGTTCTTCAAGGTCCTCCTCTTCTGCTTGAGGCGGATCACCTCCTCCTTGCTGAAGCCCCGCAGCTGCCGGTTGAGCTCCCGCACCGACATGCTCACCAGCTGGTCGTCGGAGAAGCGGTCCTCCAGGCGGAGGTGGTGGTGGTGGTGGTGGTGGTGGCCGGGGTGGTGGTGGGCGGCCGGCGGCATCTCCTCGCCCGCGAAGGGCTGAGGCCGGAAGGGCTCGTAGCCTTGGTGGTGGTGATGGTGGTGGTGCGGGGCGCCGATCAGCGCCTCCACCGCGTCCTCCGGCGTCAGGTTGAGAGCTTCGGGGTTGAGGTGGTGCTGGTAGCCCGACATCCAGTACAGCTCCTCCAGCTGCTGCTTGGAGCCCAGGGAAGCGGCGCTGGCGGCCGGCGGGCCGGGGGCCGGTTGCCCGCCGGGGCTGGGGGCGCAGAAGCTGGGCGAGGAAGGCACGGAGGAGCAGGGCGTGCTGAGCGGCGTGGACGACAGCGAGCCGGCGGGCAGGCGGTGGCACAGCCGCTCCGCCTCCGCCGGTTCCTTCTTCACCTCGAACTTCATCAGGTCGAAGTCGTTCACGTACTCGATGGCGAGGGGGCTCGTGGGCAGCTCCGCGCTCATGGCCAGCTCCGAGGCCATCTCAGTCCATGGAGGGACCGGGGGGGGAGCCCCCGGGCACCGCCGCTCGCCGACGGGCTCCGGGAGCCTCCTCAAAGCGGGCTCCGGGGCTGTCCCGCTCCCAGGGGGCTTCGGGACCCTCCGATGGGGCTTTGCTGCGGGTTCAGCGGGGCTGTGGGACCCTCCGATGGGGCTTTGCTGCGCGATTTATCGGGGCTCCGGAACCCTCCGATGGGGCTTTGCTGCGCTGTTTATCGGGAATCCGGGACTCTCCGATGGGGCTTTGCTGCGCGATTTATCGGGACTCCGGGACCCTCCGATGGGGCTTTGCTGCGCGATTTATCGGGGCTCCGGGACCCTCCGATGGGGCTTTGCTGCGCTGTTTATCGGGGCTCCGGGATGCTCGGACGCGAATCCGCTGCCGGGCTCCGGGACTCTCCGCAGGGCTCCGCTGCGGGATCCGCCGGGGCTCCGGGACCTTCTGACTGAGCTTCCCGGTGGGGCTCAGCGGGGTTCGGGACCCTCCGACGGGGCTTTACGGTGGGATTCAGCCCGGCTCCGCTGCGGAACTCAGCCGAGCTCCGCGAGCCTGCCACGGGGCTCCGCTGCCGCGCTCCGGGACTCTCCGACAGGGCTGTGCTGCGGGTTAAGCTGGGCTTGGGGACCCTCTGACAGGTCTGTGCTGCGGGACCTTCTGACAGAGCTGTGCTGCGGTTTCAGCCGGGCCTGGGGACTCTCCGACCGGGCTGTGCCGCGGGTTAAGCCGGGCTCGGGGACCTTCTGCCGGGGCTGCGCTGCCGGGCTCAGCCGGGCTCCGGTGCTCGCCTCCGACGGGACTCGGCGCTGAGCTTCAGCGGGGCTAAGCCTGGCCCCGGGACCCTCCTCTGGGGCTCCGGGCAGCCCCCTCCGTCCTTCGGGGCTCTGCGCCGGACTCCGGGACCCTCCTCCGGCCGCCGCTCGGCTCTCGGGGCCGGGCGGGCTCCTGCGCTGCCTGCGGCCGCTTCCCAATGGCGAGGAGCGGGCAGCGCCCTGCCCGCCCCTTCCTGCCTCCCCTTGGCACCTGCCCCGGCCCCACCTCCCCGGGCTCCGAGCCTGAACCTTCTCCTGCCTCCTCCTCCTCCTGCTGCTGCTGCTGCTGCTCGTCCTCGTCCCGCCGGGACCCGGCGCGCTTGGGGCGGGGGCCGCTCCCTGCCCGGCCCTGCCCGCGACCGGCGCCGCCGCCGCCGCCGGGCGCTCACCGCAACCCGCCGCCTTTTATACGGGAAAAGGAGGCGGCACGGACACTCCTACTGGGGAGGGGATAATCCATCCCACCTTATCAGCACGCTGGGATTTGCATATCCCCATGGCAACGCCCCCGGGGCAGCTGTCAATCTAAGTGGGTGTTTTTTTGTTGGTGGGGGGCAACCTCTGAACCCCCCCCCGGGCACCCCCCAGAGCCGCCGACAGCCCGGAGCGGGGAAAAAGAGCAAAGAAATCATGTTTTTCAGCCTCCCCCGAAAATGGGAAAGACTCGGAAAGGGGTTTGTGGAGCCCGAACTGGGTTCGATTCCCCCTCGCTGGATGCAGCCCCTTCCCCGCCTCGGCAGCAGCCACACGTCCTTCCCAGGGCCGGCCGTGCAGAAAGCCCAGTATAGGTATTTTGGGGGGGATTTTTAGGGATGCTCCCGGAAGGTGGTGGTGGGCGGGGAGCAGCCGCGAGCAGCGGAGCCGGCTCCTCGTGCTCCTCTCGGGCTTTGTGTCACCGGAGGTGACACCCGCGCGTGGCACGCGAGTGTCGCCGGCTCCAGGAGCGGGATCGCCATCCCAGAGCCTGGAAAAGGCGCCCCCGGCGCTTCCCAGGGGAAGCTGGTGGGGAGGTTTTGGGGGTCAGGATGAGCCCCTGGAAGGGACGTGGCCTCGCTGTTCCTCCTGTCACCACGAGGCTGCCGCAGGATGGGAGGGACTTGCAGGGAAACTGAGGCACGGGGGGAGTGGCCCTGGAGTTGTGCCACCCGATCCCAACGGATGAGCGGCTTCGTCCCACAGAGGCGTCAACACCCATCCCCTCACCCCCTCGCGGTCCAGGATTGAATCCCGGCTCCCACTTTATCCCAGTCCACTGCGTTCCACAGGCAGTTTTCTGGGATGGGAAAGGTGAAGGTCCCTGCCCATCCCTGCTTGGGGACTGGGGGACAAGGGACACTGCCCCCCACTGAGCCTTCAAAAGTAGGGATTATTTGGGCCAAATTGATGCAAAAAAGGAGGTTTGGGTTTTTTTGGATGAAACCCCTCATCCCGCTGCATCCCAGCAATTAAAATCCCACGTCATTCCACCCCTGGAGGGTCCCCCTTTCTCCTCCTAATTTTGTTGGGGCAGCTGGGGGGGCATTCGTCCCACCCCGAGAAGGGTCAGAGTCACAAAGCCCCAGCCGTGATCCTGGTGGTGCTGGATGTTATCCCACACTGGATAACCAAGGACACAGATATCCCCCATTGGAAACCCCAAACTTGGGCATGGGATAATGGACCTCCCCCTTCAGCCCGAGAGAGGGGACAAAATAAGGGACAGAAAGGGTATCTGGATGATTTTGCAACCAAAAAACCCCCAAACTTTTCTCTCAGGGATTTTAACCCTTTTTTGCTTAATTGTGCCACCCTAAATCACGTCGTGGGGGGCAGGATTTTGGGATCCTGCCCTGGGAAAAGATGGTGCCACCTCCCTACCCCTGGCACCACATTCCTGCCCGGAGCTACTCCCACCTTGGGGGCACCCAGCTCTCCCTCCCCCCTCAACCAGCAGCTGCCACGGGACGGGAGCCACGGAGGGATCAGGAACCGGGACGGGATCCAACGGGGCCGTCGGTCCCCCGTGGGTATTTTTAGGAAGTGCCCGTGGCATGTCCCCAACCCTGCTGGACACGCCAGAGCCGTCAGCTAAGTTTACTCACAGGGGGTCAAGTGACATAACCAGGTTGGTGGCCTCGGGATGGCCTCGGGCTCACGTCACCCTCCGCTTCTGGAGCCCCGTTAACCCTTCCAGAGGGGCCGCCTCGGCTTCCCGGGATGTCCCTACGGCGTCCAGGGCGGAGGGTTGGTGGCTTGGGGACCCCTCGCTGGGATGTCACCCCGTGGAGAGGGTGGTGTCCCTCTGGATGAACCCCAAGAGTTGGAGGTCTTGATGCTCCACCAGCATCTGCAGCTCAACATGGAGAAGGGTCAGGAATTTTGGGAAAGGGGGGAATCACACAGTGAGGATGGGAGAAGGAGAAGGATGCACTGAGGAGGAGGGCAGGGAATCCCTCACCCCATGGAGAAGGTGGTGTCCCATCAGGATGAACCCCAGGAGCTGGTGGGATCGTCCTGGTGATGCTCCACCAGCATCTGCAGCTCCACATGGAGAAAGGAGAATAACTTTGGGAAAGGGGGGAATCACACAGTGAGAATGGGAGAAGGATGCACTGAGGAGGAAGAGGGCAGGGAACCCTCACCCCATGGAGAGGGTGGTGTCCCACCAGGATGATCCCCATTAGTTGGAGGGATTGTCTTGATGCTCCACCAGCATCTGCAGCTCCACACGGAGAAAGGAGAGGAATTTTGGGAGCGGTGGGAAGTCATACAGTGAGGGTGTGAGGAAGAGGAGGAGGAGGACAAGGAGGAGGAGGAGGAGGAGGAGGAGGAGGGCAGGGAACAGCCCCCCTGATGCCAGGCAGACACCCGAGCCGGCGGGTGCTCACCCGGCACCTGCTTCCCCAGCAGGGCACCAAGAGCGGTGCCAGCAGCGCCCGCCGCAGGAGGGTTTTCCAGGAAATGTTTACGGAGCCTTCTAGAAACTCCACCCTGTGCCGCCCCTCCATCCACGGCACCCCTTGGGAACGGCCCTGCCGGGTGGGGTGCCAACCATTCCCACCTTCCCGAGGAGGGCGGAGAAACCCCACCCACGGGAGCTCATCCCGGCGCTGTGGGAGATTTTGGGAGAAGGGCCGGGTGATGCCTCTCCAGGGGCAGAGCCGCTCCCAGCTTGGAAATTAATCACCCCCCAAGCGGAGCCTTAACGACAGCCAGCAGCAAATTCCCAGCCTTCCCGGGATGGGAGCGGCGGAGAAGCCGCTCGTTGCCTCGTTTCATTAGCGCGGCACGAGGCTTAATCCTCGTCAGGGATCCACGGATATGGGAAATCCCAGAGCTCCACTCCGGCCATCCCGGAGGATTCGCAGCTCCTTCTCCTCGGGGGTTGATTTTTTAGCGAATTTAGTGTTTTGGTTCAGTTTGTTTTTTTAGGTGAAGGAATGTCATTTCTGGGGGAAAAAAATGGAACAATGAAAAAACAAAAAATTGAATATTTAAGGGTTGGAGTGGCTCCTCCCTTGGATTTGGCTGGATTTTGGATGGGATGTTCCTGCTGGAGAGAGAGGAAAAGCCACGCTGCCATCCCCCGGGGAGGAAAGTCTTTATTTACAAATCGAACCACAGGAATTAATAAAAGACATTTCACAGCGACGGAGACGACGGAGCTTTTGTTCCAAAACAGCTCTCGGGACACGCCTTGGGATACAGGTGACATCCCAGGGCGGGATCCATCCATCCCTGGGGGGATGCTCTGGATTTGGGATGGTGACAAACCCCCCCTACATCCTGTGGGGGTCTCTTGGGAAAGGGGTGTTTTCCCTGGGGGGGTTGTTTGGGAGGCGAAGCCGTCGCCGTCGGCATCTTCCCGGATCCGCCGTGCACCTGAGCCCATCCCATTCCCGGGAAACGTCCTCAGGGAGCCCCAGCGCTCCCCACATCCCTGCTGAGCCTTTTATTATCCGCAGCATTTCTCCCGAGGGGCAAAAATCCCGCCATCCCCTCGTGGCGTCCCCGAAATCCCATCCGCGGGCGGGAGCAGCATCCACCACCCCAAAATCCCTGGATTTTTGCATCCCTATGGATGCAAAACCTCCTGTGGTGCTGGTGACGTAATGCCCTCTCCATGCTTTGCTCCTGCCAAGAAAAAAACCCCTCTGGAAGAGTCGGTTTGGGTGTCCTGCTGGGATGAGGAGAGGTGGGAATCGGGAGCAACCAGACCCCCAAACGCCGTGGGATGAGAGCCCGGCGCTGCTCCCAACACACATTCCCATTAGGAATGCTCTCGGCACATGGTTCTGCTTCAAGAAATTCCCTCCCAAAAGCCACGGAATGGAGCGGGATGGAGGGATTTACATCCCGTGACGTGCCCTGGATGTGGGAATGTCATCGCCTGAAACCACCTCAGGCGCCCGGATCGCCCCCGGGCCGGGACACCCCCGGGAACAGGAAGCTCTTCCCGACCCCACAAGACATCCGAGGAGCTTCACTTGGCAGGACTTGCCCTCCAAACAAACCGAGAAAAGGTGGTTTATTGGTCAACTCAAAAGATTCCCAGCAAAGCCGCTCCCTGCGGGAATTCCCGGCGGGAACGAGCGGGTGTATTCCCACGCTGCTCCTTGTCCAGATGGTGTCCCCTGGAAAAGCGGGAGGAGAAGGGGTGCCGTGCCTGGACACGGCGTCCTGAGGTAGGTGCCAGGTCGTGCCCGGCTCTCCAGTTCCTGAGCGGGTCGGCTGTCCCGGGATCGGGAATTCCCGGGATTGGGAATTCCTCACAGCCGGGGCTTGATCTGCAGCCGTTTGCCTGGAAGGAGAGCAGGGAGAAAGGGGATGGTGGGAAGTGGGGGACACACCTGGACATTCCCAGGCTTCTCCTTGCCTGGTCAGGAGGGCCTAAAGCACCGGAAAACTGGGAATGGAGGTGTTTTTCCGCCCACCGGCCTCACCTCTGGCACCTTCCACATGGGTGTTCTCCGAGTCCTCCGAGGATTCCCGTGGCAAAATCCTCTTCCTTTTGGTGGTGCCTGGGAGGGGAAAGGGAGGAAAGAGGAGACAGTCATGGAGGTTGGCTCAGGTCACCTTGGAAATCCCTTGGAATGGAGGGGTGGGAGCGTCCCGAGCTCCTCTTCTGCTCCATGTCCCCCTTGGCCACGTCCAGGATGGCTCATTCCCCAAATCCCTGAGCATCCTCACCCCGCTAAGAGCGGCGCTCGGATGTCCCTTCCCATCCATCCGCTGCAAAATTCCCAAGTTAGGGGTGACAGAGAGAATCCAAAAGGATCCAAACCTTCCCACTGGAAGCACAAGGTGAACACCGGGATCCGCTTTGGGGCTGGGATGGAGCCGGAAGGAGCAGAGCACTGGGAAGCAAGGGGTTAACTCCTGCTCCCTGCTCCAGCCAGGCATCCCCTGGGAATTCCCAGCACTCCCCCTGGGATGCTCCAGGTGATGGCTCCTGCTTCCTCCAGAGAGGGGCCTGGATGCTCATGGAAAGCCTCTGGAGGTGACCTTCTTGGAGAGGACAAGCCCGGGAACATCCCATGGATCAAGGTGGGAAGTCCTTCCCCGTCTCAACCCAACACCGGACGTGCCTTCCTGCCGGTTCTCCTGTTTTCCCTCTCCAAAGGGTTTGGAGAGGTGGTTCTGGCGGTTCCACCTGCCAGAGTGAAGGGTGGGAAGGAGAGCGGTGGCCCCTCGGGCGAGAAGCCACCGGGATGGATGGAAAGATTGGAAAGACAGGAGGTTTCCCAGAAAAAACGGGCCCACAGCTTGTTGGTTTAGTGGGAAAACTCCCACCTCACCTGGGACCAGAGGAGGTGGGAAAGGTGATGGAATGGATGGAGGGAATCCAGCCCAAACCTGCTCCAGATGTTCCGGGGGGAGCAGCACACAGCTTGTGCCTGTTCCCACAAAATTCCACAGCACCATTCCCAGACACACCCAGCACGGAGAGGGGACCACGGGGACCTCGGAGAAGCCCAGAAAGGAAGGATTTTGGCGGGATTTTGGGAGGCAGGAAGCGGGAGAGGACCCCGAGCTGGAATTAGGGCCCAGCAGAGCTGCTGGTCACCACCCTGAGGGGTCAAAGTCAGGCTGTCCCTGTTCCTGCTCCACCCGCAACCTGGTTCAGTGGGAACGGTGGGAAAGGCTCAGTTCCCTTTGGATGAGCCGGAAAAAACTTCCTTAGTGAACATCTCCCACCCCGGCAGCTGGAATTAAGGACCAGAGCTGCTGGTTGTCACCCTGAGGGGACAAAACCAGCATCTCCATCTTCCTGCCCCACCAGCAACCGTGGTCCTGGTTCAGTGGGAACGGCGGGAAGGCCTCAATTCCCTTTGGATGAGCCGGAGAAAAATCCAGTATCCACACGGCACCTCAAACATTAAGGAAGCAGAAATACACATCCCATTTCTTTTGGGGAGAGGGGGAATTTTTAAATTGACCGTAATTAACTTCCAGAGCATCCCTCAAAGCTCCGAGGCGGGAATAAGGAAACCGACCCCAAGCAGGTGGAGGGAGGGAGACGCTGCTCTCCCGGGAAAGCCGGAGCGGCGAGATGGGTGAAAACCACATCCTGAAATGCTTCCAAGGGGCGGGAAACCCGGAGCAAACGGGGTGGGAAAGGGAGAGGACGAGGGTGGGGGTGTCTCTTCTCCAACCCCGGCGAAGGAAAAGACATTTCCCACTTCTGTGCTCGGGAGATCCTGCGAGTGGCGCGATCCATCTCCCGCTTTTCCCTGCCTTTGGAAAGAGGCTCCATCCATCTCCCACCAACCAGGTGATCATTTCTAGTCAGCAAAACAAGCCAGGGCTGAGAAACCCCTTTTTTTCCCCTTTTTTTCTGTTTTCCCATCACCATGATCGAGCTGCTTCCCAAGAAGAGGAACCGCGGTGGGATCCCGAGTTTTTTCCCGTTGGCTTTTGCTGGAGAATTAGGATTTCCAGCGTTTTTTCCCTCCCACCCCCACCTTTTCCTGATGGAAATCAACATTTGTTTTGCCTGAGCCTAAGCAGGTGTCAGGCAGACGGAGGGGACTTGCCAGTCTTCTCCAGGAGAAAGGAGGGAGAAGGGAGGGAATCTGATCGGGATGTATCATCCAGCGTGACGGGGGGACGGGGGGCAGTAAATCACCCTTCAGGTGGCCCCATTAGATTCTGCACTAAAACCTGGTTTTTGGAGGCTCCAGCTGCATCCCACACGGAAAGGGGAAAACCAAGAGGGATTGGAAGGGATTTCAAGGCAGGGAAAGGGGAAAACCAAGAGGGATTGGAAGGGATTTCAAGGCAGGGAATCTCCTGCGGGGGTGAAGAGGAAAAGGGGGGTGGTGGTCCATGCCAGGCCCCAAATCCTCTCCCTGAGGACTTAAAAAGGTGGGTTTCTCCACGGGGGTGGGAAGTGGGAAGCAGCTGGAAACACCCCAAATCGTGGGTGGAAGATGCCCAAGCCACAAAGGAATGGGATGCAGATTTCCCGGCTCCACCATAAAAAGCTTTGGAATTTTGGTTGGTTTCCCTTCCTGATGGGATGTTTGGTGTCCATCGCTCTCCCGGTGCCACCGAGGGGTTTCCACCCTCTCCGGCATCTTCCTCCGGGAAGAGGCTTCACCCAGGGATGCATCCCAGATTTCCCTGCTGGACGCTCCGGCTTTAAGGCCAAGAGGAGAAATTCCCAAGAAACAGAAGGAGACAACCTGCTGCTGCTCCACCCGGATCCTTCTGCCCCTCAGGGGAGTTGGGACACCCTTTTCCACGTCTCTTCTCCTTAATTCCTTCTTTTAGGAGGGGAAAAAGCAGCCAGACAACCATCCATGAGCTGCAGTGGTGAGATTAGGGATGGGATCCAGGTTGGGATCATGGACTGACATGTTTTGCTGGAAGGCTGAAGATTATCCTGGAGAAGATGGAATTTTACCACCTTGGAGGGCTCTTCCACCTCCAGCTTTTAGGTCACCAAATAACTCAGGAGAAAGAAGAAAAGCCCCACTTCCAAAGTGATTCCTCCAGAAGCCAAAGCCATGAGGAGTTGGATTTGGATGAACCTTGTGTGTCCCTAACTCAGGATATTCCCGACTCCAGGAGCCAGGGATGGTGGGACCAAGATCCACCACAAATGGGAGAATCAGATTCCAAAGTGATTCTGCCAGAAGCCAAAGCCATGAGGAGCTGGATGATCCTTGTGCATCCCTAACTCAGAATATTCCTGATTCCAGGCACCAGGAATGGTGGGATCACAATCCACCACCACTGTGTTCCCCCCACAGGGGTCTGGACAAAGGGAGGAGAAAACCCCATTTCCAAAGCAATTCCTCCAGAAGTCACAACCATGAGGAGATGGACTTGGATGAACCTTGTATGTCCCTAACTCAGGATATTCCCGATTCCAGGAGCTGGGGATGGTTGGATCATGACCCACCACAAACGGTGGGGTCAGGAGAAAGAAGGAGCAAATCCCCACTTCCAAAGTGATTCCTCCAGAAGCCAAAGCCATGAGGAGTTGGACTTGGATGATCCTTGTGCATCCCTAACTCAGGATATTCCCGACTCCAGGAGCCAGGGATGGTGGGACCAAGACCCACCACAAATGGAGGGGGAGTGTCAGGAGAAAAGACTAGCAGTTCCTCATTTCCAAAATGATTCCTCCAGAAGCCAAAGCCATGAGGAGTTGGATTTGGATGAACCTTGTGTGTCCCAAACTCAGGATATTCCCGACTCCAGGAGCCGGGGATGGTGGGACCAAGATCCACCACAAATGGGGGGGGGAATCAGGAGAAAAGAGAAGTAAATCCTCATTTCCAAACTTATTCCTCCAGAAGCCAAAGCCATGAGGAGTTGGATGATCCTTGTGCATCCCTAACTCAGGATATTCCCGACTCCAGGAGCCGGGGATGGTGGGATCACAACTCACCACCACCGTGTTCCCCCCGCAGGGCGTCTGGATAAGCCGAGGAAAAGAAACCCCCACTTCCCAAAGCACTTTTCCCCCCCGGGAAGCCGAAGCCGCAAACAACCCCTCACCTCTCCAAATTCCCGGGAATTCTCCGCTCAGCGGAGCCGTTAAAAAAAGACTTGGAGCAGCATCTTCCATTAACGCCACGGCCGTGAAATACGACCGCGAAACGGCGGCCGTATGGCGGCAAATTTGCGCCCGCCGAGCTGCCGGGGCTTTATCGCCGCTCAGACGTGCGGGGAAGCCGTAAAATGTTTACAGAAAGGGTCGTTTGGAAGCCGTAAAATCCCCTTTTCTCTCCTAAACAAGGCTGAGCGGAGCCATTTACGCGGCCCGGAATGTTCGCCGGGGGAGAGGGGGAACATCTGCTCTCGCCAGGAGTCGGCGGGCGATGTTCTCGAGCAAATTAGCTGAAATGGGGGGTGCTCCCTAATTAAATTAGCGCTGGGTCGGAACGGGCTGGCGTCGGATGAGGGGCCGGCACAGGCGATTTAACTGGCGGGTGAAATATGGAGAAGGGAAAAACCCGGGAGCGGCTGCGGGAGGGGAAGGGGAGAGAGTCCTCCCCCTCCTCCCGTTCTCCCGGCTGGATGACACGAGGTGGAAGGACGGGATGATTCCCAGTCTGGAAGGGGGTTGGTGTTTTTTTGGGGGTGGGGGATATGCTTGGAAAGCCCCAGCACCCTCAAATCATTTCGGCTGGAAACCCCCCCCCCCCGAGATCATCACGTCCAACCTTTGCCCGGTCACCTCATCGACCCCAAATTCCCAGGCTCCTCTCGCGGGGTTGGAGGACGACAGCGGGTTCTGCTCCATGGATTCCCATCCCCTTTCCCTGTATCCCAAGCCCAGACCCCCACTGAGACCCCCCCTCTCCCAAGCTGATGCTGCTGCCCACGCCGGTCCTTAAAGGTCACTCCGAGCCCCCTCCCCGTCCCCGCCGAGCGCGGAGCCGGCGTTTCATTTTCTTCCAGGATTAAAAGGGCACTTTCCTCGAATTCTGAAGGTTTAACCAGGGAATTCAGCTCATTCCATAACAACCACCTGGCCTCCTCCTTATTTACCATCCCAACAGTCCGTGTGTCGACTCCAGGCTTCACAAACCCAACGTTATCCCCCCCCTCCCAAGGCGCAGATCCCCAAAATCCTGACGCCGCTTACGCGAGGACTCATCCTGACCACAGCTCCAGGCTCAGAATCCTGGAAGACCGGGATATTCTGAGTTGGAAGGGACCCACCAGTGTCACCGAGTCCAGGTGGAGTGGCCACCACGAAGCGTTTGGTCCTTCAGCAGCTCCAGCGGCCTCATCCCGCCTCTTTCTGGGATGATGCCTCGTTAGTGGCCAGGATTCCTCTGCTCCCATGGGGTTTTGGGAGTCCCTGGATTCTCCGGTGCCCCCAAAGCACCTTGGATGAGTGTTGGGATGAGACCCAAGTATGGGAAAACCCACGGGACAACATTCCCGTGCCCAGCATTCCTTTGGCGGGGAAGTTGCTTCCTCATCAGACGGTTTCGCAGCCATCTGTGATTCCTGCCCGGTTCTCCTTTCCCATGGATCCTCCAGCACCATTTTCCCGATGCCACGTGATGCCCTGGGCAAAGGAGCACGGAGGGAAGGAGTGCCCTGACCTCACTTCCACAGGGTTCCTCCCAGCATTCCCAAATGAACCAGCTCCTCCTCCTTCCCACACCCAAAAAACCTGGAAATCATCCTTCCCTGCATGGACACGCTGGATAAAAAGGACACCCTCACTGCCAAGTTATTCCAGGCTGCCAAGGGTAATCCAGGGCCTTCCCTGGCCAATCCAAGTTTCAAGAGCCATGAGTTAATCTTATCCATGGATTAATTGCTCCGACTTCATCGCGAAGATAAAACCCCCACTCTGGGAACAATTCGCCGGCCGGGATCAAAAGGGAGTTGAACCAAGGCCAAGGAGAGGGAAGGAGGGGGGTGGAAATCCCTGGAAAGGGAAGCCGAGAGCAGCTTTCCCAGCCGGAATTGTCCCTCGCTGTTCCCACCAGGCTGCAGCCGCAGCACACTCCGGTGACTTCGGGAATATGTTGTTAATCCCGGGAATTCTCTTTCCGACAGTGTTAAGGCATCTCAGCCCTCCCTGGCTCAAAGTGATTGAAGATCCTTGGTGGCCACTCCAGCCTGGATTTGGTGCTGGATTCATCCCTTCTCCCAGCGGGATTCCGCTCCAGCTGCACGGGAAGCAGGGATTGAGGATGGGAAGGAATCCTGCTGAGCCACACCCTGTGCCAGCCGAGCTGGGGGTGGGAATTCCATCATTCCTGCCACAAAATTACTGTGATTCATGAGCCCGCTGTGTGCCAACGGGAGATCCAGAGGCTGCACATCCCTCGGGAGAAGGATGGGAGTGGAAAAGGGAAGT
>JAYRBT010000082.1:150876766-150888366 GCA_036023395.1 Myiotriccus ornatus
TTTTTTTTTTTTTACGGGTTGGTGTTTGGTTTTTTTTAAGGGTTGGGTTGATTTTCGGGGCGGGGTGTTTTTTTTTTTCGGGTTGAGGGTTTTTTTTTGGGGGGGGGTGGGTTTTCCCACGAAGGTTCTCTCCCACCACCACCACCACCACCCTCCATCCATCCGGCGGATGGTTCCCCCTCCCTCCCCGACGCTCCCGACGTTCCACCACCCCAAAGGCCATCCCGGCGTTGCCCCCCGTGGTTTTTTTTTTCCCCTCCCCTCCGCTGGATGCCGACACCGGATCCGGAGCCAGCCCCGGCGAGAAGGTCACGGTACCTCCAGCCCAGCCTTTTCTTCCCTCCTCCCGGCCCTCTCCCAGCCCCGGCCGCGGAAGAAAACGCCGCCGTCGCCCCGTAGAGGAAACCCACGGCGAACCCCGAACCCCGCGGGGAGCTCCCGGCCCTTCGGATCGTCCCCTCCTGCATGAGCCACCCGCGGCGCCGGCGATGGCCCAGCGCTGAAGATGTCCACGGCCAGGCTCCCCGGCGTCAATGGATTCCTGGAGGACGGCAGGATGGAGGCGGGAGACATGGGCAGGATCCTGCGCTGCCTGGAGATGGGCACCGTGCTCACCCTCTTCTACCAGAAGAAGTCGCAGAGGCCGGAGAGAAGGACCTTCCAGGTGAAGCTGGAGACGCGGCAGATCATCTGGAGCCGCACGCCCGAGAAGGTGGAGGGGGACAGTGAGTATCGGGGCTCGGGGGGGGGCTGGAGGGGTGAGGGGCTGAGGTTTGGGGGGGCTTGGGATTGGGGGGATGTCCCGCCGTGGTGAGGTGACTGGTTCTGGGGGGGTTTTGGGGCGTGTTGGGATGTCCTGCCATGGTGGGGTGACTGGTTCTGGGGTGCCTGGATGTGTTGGGATGTCCTGGCGTGGTGGGGTGACTGGCTGGTGAGTTTTTGGGGCGTGTTGGGATGTCCTGCCATGGTGGGGTGACTGGTTCTGGGGTGCCTGGATGTGGTGGGATGTCGTGGTGTGGTGGGGAAACTGGCTGTGGTGGGATGTCCTGTTGTGGTGGGGTGTCTGGTTCTGGGGTGTCTGCGTATGTTGGGATGTCCTGCCATGGGGGAGTGACTGGCTGGGGAGTTTTTGGGGTGCGGTGGGATGTCCTGTTGTGGTGGGGTGGCTGGCTGTGGGGTGCCTGGATGTGTTGGGATGTCATGGTGTGATGGGGAAACTGGCTGTGGTGGGATGTCCTGGCATGGTGGGGTGACTGGCTGTGGGGTGCCTGGCCATGGTGGGATGTCCCGGTGTGGTGGGGAAATTGGCTGCGTGGCTGTGGTGGGATGTCCCCCCATGGTGGGGTGGCTGGTTCTGGGGTGCCTGGATGTGGTGGGATGTCCTGGCGTGGTGGGGTGACTGGCTGGTGAGTTTTTGGGGCGTGGTGGGATGTCTTGCCGTGGTGGGATGACTGGTTCTGGGGTGCCTGGATGTGGTGGGATGTCCCAGTGTGGTGGGGAAGGTGGCTGTGTGGCTGTGGTGGGATGTCCTGTTGTGGTGGGGTGACTGGTTCTGGGGTGCCTGGATGTGGTGGGATGTCCTATTGTGGTGGGGAAACTGTTTGTGGGGTGCCTGAACATGGTAGGATGTCCTGGCATGGTGGGGTGACCGGCTGTGTGGCTGTGGTGGGGAAACTGTTTGTGGGTTGCCTGGGCATGGTGGGGTGTCCTGGTATGGTGGGATGTCCTGGTGTGGTGGGATGACTGGTTCTGGGGTGCCTGGATGTGGTGGGATGTCCTGCCATGCTGGGGTGACTGGCTGGGGGGGTTTTGGGGCGTGGTGGACTGACTGTTCGTGGGGTGCCTGGCCGTGGTGGGATGTCCCGGTGTGGTGGGGAAGGTGGCTGTGTGTCTGTGGTGGGATGTCCCCCCGTGGTGGGGTGTCCAGTTGTGAGGTGCCTGGATGTGTTGGGGTGACTGTTGTGAGGTGCCTGGATGTGTTGGGGTGACGTGGTGGGGTGCCTGGATGTGTTGGGGTGACGTGGTGGGGTGCCAGGATGTGTTGGGGTGACTGTTGTGAGGTGCCAGGATGTGTTGGGGTCTTCTACCATGGTGGGGTACCTGGTCATGGTGTGTCTGGTCATGGCAGGATGTCCTGCTGTGGTGGGGTGACTGTGGAGTGCTTGGACATGTTGGGATGTCCTGTTGTGGTGGGAAAACTGGTTTGTGGGGTGCCTGGGCATGGTGGGATGTCCTGCCATGGTGGGGTGACTGGCTGGGGAGCGTTGGAGACATGAAGGGATGTCCTGATGTGGTGGGGTGGCTGGTTGTGGGGTGCCTGGATGTGTTGGGGTGTCTTGGCATGGTGGGATGACTGGTGCTCGGGTGCCTGAATGTGGTGGGATGTCCTGGGGTGGTGGGGTGACTGTGGGGTGCCTGTTCATGGTGGGATGTCCTGCCATGGGGGGGTGAGTGGCTGGGGAATTTTTGGGCATCGTGGAGTAACCAGCTCTGGGGTACTTGGACATGTTGGGGGGTCCTGCCGTGGTGGGGTGACTGGTTTTGGGGTTCTTGGACCTGTTGGCATGTCCTACCGTGGTGGGGTGACTGGATGTGGGGTTCTTGGACCTGTTGGGATGTCCTACCATGATCCCTGGGGATTTATATCCTCCCTGGGACGGAGATAAAGGAGTGGCCATCACTGTTCCTGCTCGTGGTGCTTTTAACCCCAAAACTGGGGTGCTCCCCCTGGAGCATCCCTAAAAACCATCCTTACTTGTGGATTCACTGGACTCTTGGGATGTTCTCCCACCTCAGGGAATTGGTGGAATTCCATGCCTTGGTGCTCGTCACCTCCAGGCTTTCAATGGAGCTGAAAAGAGCCAAGGGATGAAAACCCGGGATTGGGGTGACCTGGAGCTCCACCATCACCTCATCCCACATCCCACGCAGGGAAGGAGCTCAGTTTTGGGACATCTCCTCCCCTGGATGATGGCAAAGCCCACCCTGGAGGTCTGGGAGGTGCCTTTTCCCTGGAGGGGCTCAGAGGGGCTGATCCCAAGCCGGATTCCGGCCATGGAGAGGCTTTGAGCTGGGAAGGAGGGTGGCAGCAGGAGGAGTGGGATGGGTGATGGGAGGAAGGACACCCATTCTTGCAGAGGTGGGTTAGATCCTCATGGAGCTCGTTATCCAGCCATGGAAATAAGGCATTCCCAGTTCTTTGTTTTTCCTGGAAGCGCCGCCCGCTGCCAGGTTGGGATGTTGGGTCGCTCACGATTCCGTGCCTCAGTTTCCCCACTGGTGCCTTGGGATCTGGCTTATCCCATGGGAATGACTCCCTAAAGTCATCCAGAAAGAGGAAAACAAAAGGAAAAATCCCTCTGGGAATGGTGCAATCCTTCCATCCAACCCCACCACTCGCTTGGAGTGGGAGCGATCCCTGTCTCGGTGCCGGGCTGGAACATCTTCACCCCCGATCCAGCTCCTGCTGCTCCCACATCCTCCCACTCTCCGGGATGTTGTGGAAACGCTGGGATCTCCCGGACCTCACGCCTGCCAGGGCCATTTCAAATCCCCCCTTCCAGCCGACATCCCGCTGGGAGAGGGATTAGTGGGAAGGGCTGATGTCTCTGTTACGGATTGTCAGGACCAGGACATGGATCCAGGCTCTCCCCTGGACTCCCGGGATAATCACACGCTTCGTTAACTGGCTGATGGACACGTGTCCAGGCCTGGGATCCGTGTCCAGACCTGGCATCCATGTCTAGGGATTCATGATCCAATGTCCATGGAGGACACATGGCCTGAGATCCATGTCCAGGCCTGGGATCCGTGTCCAGCCCTGGGATCACCCAGAGCATCACCTCCAAAATTAACCTCATCCTGGAGGTCTTCCAGCCCCTCACCCTCAGCAAGTCCCGCTTCCCAGCACAGGGAATCTGGCAGAAAACAGCCCAAAAAAGGGTCTTTATAAGAAATGAAAAACAACAGGGATGAAGGCAGCATGGAAAATCCAAGAGGGTTTTGGAGAGGTGACACTTCCAACCTCGGTAATGCCAAATAATTAGAAATGGGGTTTTTGGGGGAGGAGAAAGAATCTGAGTGGGCTTAATCACTCCTGAACGAGGAGGAAATGTTTCGTGTTTTAAATCCCACCACGGGAATTCCCAGGGGAACACTCTCTCCCAACTCCCCCCTGGAGGGAATTCTGAGCTTCCAGGTGTCCTGGAAGAAGGGATGACTGAGGTGGACGTGGCTGGGATTTCCCAGCACAATGTTCCCTCCATCCCCTTTTCCCTCCTAAGGCCTGGAAAAAAATTCCCAGGCCTTCACTCAACATCCCTTAAAACCCTCCGGGCAGGACCTGCTCTTCCCACCATTCCAAATCCTCTTTGCACCGGGAGCCGCCCGCTTTGCATCAGAAAAGAAAAAGGGATTTGTGCCGCTGGAAGCGACTTCCAGGGGGTTTTAATCCTTCCAGAGTGTTTTAATCGCCCGGGATCCCGGAGACAATGCTGGGAGGAGTTTGGAGCCGTAGTTCCGACGTGAGCCCTGCAAATCCGCCGCAGATGTGGTTTCCAGGAAGCTCCCGGCTCCGGCTCCCTTGTTTTGTGCAGCCGCTCCCTCTTCCCCCGGTTCTTGGTGGGAACGGGCTCTTTGCCACGGGGAGAGGGATTTGGGGGTGTTGGAGGGGGTGGAAAAGCAGAAATTCCCCGTGTTCTGGGCTCGGCCCACAGCGTGGGAAGCAGGAGAGGGAGGGGGGGATTCAGCCCCTCTGCCCCACTCGGGTGAGATCCCACCTGGGAGGCTGGGAGAGCTGGGAATGTTCACCTGGAGAAGGGAAACTCCAGGGAGACCTGAGAGCCCCTTCCAGGACCTGAAGGGGCTCCAGGAGAGCTGGAGAGGGATTGAGGACAAGGGATGGAGGGACAGGACACAGGGAATGGCTTCCCAGGGTTAGTGGGATATTGGGAAGGAATTCTTGGCTGAGAAGGTGGTGAGGTGCTGGAATGGAATTCCCAGAGAAGCTGTGGCTGCCCCATCCCTGGAAGTGTTCCAGGCCAATCTGGAGCACCCTGGGATAGTGGGAGGTGTCCCTGCCCACGGCAGGGGGTTGGAATTCCACAATCTTTCCGCTCCCTTCCCACCCAAACCATCCTGGGAATATTGGCAGCACCCAGAGGGCTGGTCCAAGGCCTGATCCTGGCGGTGTTGAATCCCAGGAATGCCCCTTTGGAACCCGTTGGCAGAGCCCTGTGGGGTTCTCCCCCCTCCCTGTGGATGGGCAGGTTTGGGGTTGAGCAGCTGTTTTTTTAACCCATAAACCTGTTTTTCCCCAAAAAAAATCTGCCTGTTTGTACCAAGGAGAGTTTTCTCCAAGCCCCGGGAGCCCCACGGAGACCACGGGATTTGATTTCTTGGCATCTTGTCCCAAAACAGAGCCCGTGCCGGGCTGCGGAGCCCCCCCTGTGCTAAAATCCCACCCTGCTCCATGAAATTTGGCTTGCTCAGATCCCTCAAAAACAGCACAAAAAGCTGGATAAAGCCTCCGCTGTTCGCTGGAGCTTTTCCGCCAAGGAAAACTCCCCGGCCCCTCTTTTCTTGCTTAATGAGCCCCCATTCCTCCCCATCCTTGTTCCCTCCCCGCATTCAGCTTTGCTTCTCCCACTTTGGGTCGGGCTCCGGGTTCGCTGGGCCCTTCCCCGCCACCACATCCCACGTCGGAAGCGCGGCCGGGGCTGGAAGTTCTGCGGGAAATGACCCATTTCCTCGGCAGGACAATGCCCAGGCTCGGGCTCCGGCTGTTCTCGCTCACACAAAGGCCTTTCCGGCGTCCCTGGCTCATTCCCAGAGTCCAAACCTTCCCAGGGGGAGGGGTGAGGGCTGTGGGATCGGGAACGACTTCGGGTGTTATTCCTAATAATATATTATTCTTATTCTGCTCCCGGTGGGACAAATCCACGGGGAAAATTGGAAGTGTCCCGCGGTGGAGGAGCGGTGAGGAAGAGCAGGCTCCGGAAACCCGGCCCTTCCAACGCCGCCGGAGCTTTATTTAGCGGGATAATGAGGGAGCAGAGCAGCAGGAAAGCAACGCCCTGCGGTCCGAGCTCAAATTGCCACTTTTGGGAAGAGTCTCCCATTCAAAGATGAGCTCAGCCCGTCCCGGGGTCTGCCCTGGGCCGGTTGGGATGGGGCAGGATGGGCCTGGAGGACGCGTGGCAGCCGCAGAGCCGGGAAAAGTGTGGGAAGCGCCGTCGGGAGCCACATCCTGGGGGTGGGAGTCCGTGGAGGGCACGGGGAGCGGGGAGTGGTCAGGCACGTGGAGGTGGTGCCGGGGGGACAGCCTGTCCTGGGGACACGATTCCCTGGAGGACACACGGCCGTGGCACCCCTGATGCCATCCCACCCCAACGGGGACACCCCGTTCCAGGGAATTCCAGTTCCCTGAAGGACATGCCGTGCCCACGGTGCCATCAGGGCGCTGGGGACGTGTCTCCACACGGCCACAGCACCCACATTCCCGGGAACGTCCCATCCCGGGGACAGATCTCCCCAGAGGACACCAGGTCTCCTGGCAGTCCCTCCTCCTGCAGCCTCCACGAGTCCCTCACGTGAACCCACGGCAGCAGGGGAGACACTTCCACGTTCCTCTCTCTCTCTCCCCGCAGTCGACATCCGGGAGATCAAGGAGATCCGCCTGGGCAAGAACTCCCGGGATTTCGAGCGCTACCCCGAGGACGCTCGGAAGTTGGACTTCACCATGTGCTTCATCATCCTCTACGGGATGGACTTCAGGCTGCGGACGCTCAGTGTGGCCGGTGCGTTGGGATCCCCCCCCCACCTTTCCTGGGGTCCCACCCCCTTTCCCGGCATCCCACAACCTGCCGTCCCTCCTTCCCCTTCTCCAGCTTTCTGCGAGGAGGACATCAACCTCTGGATAACGGGGCTCAACTGGCTGGTGGCTGATACCCAGAGGGCCCAGACCCCGCTGCAGATCGAGAGGTGGGGAAGCCCCGGCACATCCCGTTTCCCTGGGGGAGGGACGAAATTCCCCCCCCCGGATTTGCTCGGCCGCGGCGCTGAGCGCTGTGCGTGTCCGTCCCTTCCTCTCCAGGTGGCTGCGGAAGCAGTTTGACGGGATGGACCGGGCGAGGGAGGGCAGGTGAGCACCGGCACGGCCCCGAGCTGGGAAGTGGGTGGTGGGTTTGGCAGGACAGGATCGTATTCCCCCAGCTGCATCCCAAATTCTGATGGTTTCGTGGGACGAGGGAGCGCCGGGTTATTTGGGGTGCTTGGAAACAACGGAGAAGCAGAGGGTTGGGGGGTCCCGATTTCTGCATCATTTCCAGCAGTGCCTGGAGGGGCTGGACCGTTAATGCGGCCCAGAAACAACTTCCAAAGGAGGGAAAAGCCCAAATAAAGGGAATTTGCACTTAAATTGTGATGGAGATGGGAATGGGCATCATCTTCAGGTGGAACGATGGCCTAGAGAGCCCAGTTGGTTCTTGGGATATGCTTCTTCTCCTCGTCCCTCTGCTCATACTTGTGCCAAACACCATGTAATTAATCATGGAATCTTGGAATGGTTTGGGTGGGAAGAGACCTAAAGATCATGGAATTCCGACCCCCTGCCATGGGCAGGGACGCCTCCCACTAGCCCAGGTTGCTCCAAGCCCCGTCCATCCTGGCCTTGGACACTTCCCGGGATGGGACATCCAGAGTTTCTCCGGGTCCTGTGCCTGGAGGGGTCCACAGGCCAGGAGGGTGGGATCCCCACGCCAGGCACCAGGATTCGGGGTGGGAGCCTTGAGATCCGGGGGTTCTCCATCCTGACTCCGTGTCCCGCTCCGGCAGCATCACCGTGAAGGACCTGAAGGCGATGCTGCCCCAGGTGAACTACCGCGTTCCCAACATGAGATTCCTGCGGGATAAACTCGTGGTAAGGACCCCCTGGACACCCCACCCGGGAGGGAGATGGTTTTCCAGCCCCTCTGGAGGGGCTGGAGCTACCCAGGTGTCCCTGTGTCCGATGGGGTGGCCCTGCTCTCACCTCCGGCCCCGTCTCCCCCAGGAAGTGGAAGCCAGGAATGAAATGACTTTCTCCCACTTCATCCAGTTCTACAAAAACCTGATGTTTGACGCCCAGAAGTCGGTAAGATCCATGGATTTGCTTCCCAAGTGTCCCCCCCACCCATGTGATGTGTCCCCTCCCTGCTAAGCCTCGTCCCCTCCCCTCCTGGCAGGTCATCGAGCAGCTGGAGCTCTCCTTCCCTCTGAGGTGAGCTCCTGGGAATTCTGTGGCTCCCATCCGGCCAACATTCCAAGGGTGGGATCCACAGAGCAGGAAATGCAGGGATTGGGCAGAGCAGGGGGTGGGAGAGAGGATGGGAGAGGGATTGGAGAGGGGGAAAAGAACAGGGATGGAAGGAGGATGGGAATAGGGATAGGACCAGGGAGGAGCAGGGATGGGAACACAGATGGGAGAGGGAAAGGGAGCTGGGATGGGAGTGGGAATGGGAGCAGGGATAGAGCAGATGAATGGGAATGGGGATGGGAGGGGGATTGGGAGCAGGGATGGGAAAAGGGATGAGCAGAGGTAAAAGTGGAGATGGGAACAGGAGTGTGAGGGGTGTGGGAGCAGGAACAGGAGTGAGGATGGGAGCAGGAATAGAGCAGATGAGCGGGAATGGGGATGGGAGCAGGGATGGGAGAAGGGATAAGCAGAGGTGGAAGTGGAGATGGGAACAGGAATGTGAGGGGTGTGGGAGCAGGGATGGAAGTGGGGTTGGGAGCAGGGATGGGAGGAGGAATGGAAGGACAGAGGAGTCGAGGTGGGAGTGGGGCTGAGCAAACACTGTGGGACTGAAGATGGGAGCAGGGATAGGAACAGGGATGAACAGGCATGGAAGTGGATGTGGCTGCCAGGGATGTGGGGACATTCCCCCCTGCCCTCCCCGTATCCTCGGACAACGCTGCACACTCCTGGTGGGAATGGGGCAGGAATAGGGAAGCTGAGCTTCAGGTGGGCCCTGGCAGCCTTGACTCTCCCATGGGATCTATCCCAACTCCTCCTCCCGCTCCTCACCGGTGGCTGATCCGTGCCCCAGGAACGTGGATCGCCCCGAGCTGTGCCAGGTCTCCCTCTACGACTTCCAGAAGTTCCTGCTGCACGACCAGAAGGTGGGATTTCTCTGAGACCCCCGTAGCCCCCCCTTGGGGCGTCCCATGGGATGCTCCAGCCCCGTAACCACCTGCAGCTTTGTCTCCCAGGAGTCCTGGGCCAGCGACGTGGGCATGGTGCGGGAATACATGTGCACCTACCTCAGGGAGAGCTCCAGCGACGCGTCCGATCCCTCCTTCCAGCTGGATGAGGTGGGTGGGTGACCCCCACCCAGAACCCACCCCGGGGGTGTCCCCGTGGCCCTGTCAGGCTCTGACCTCTCTGCTTTCCCACCCTCCCTGCTTTTCCCAGTTCCTCACGTACCTCTTCTCCAAGGAGAACATGGTGATGGACGCCAAGTACGAGCGCGTGGTGCCCGAGGAGATGAACCACCCCCTGTCCCAGTACTGGATCTCCTCCTCCCACAACACGTAAGGCCGGGCTGGGATTTCCTCAGGGGACATCCGGGAGCGTCCCCACCGTCCCAACTGCTCCCTGTCTTGCCCAGGTACCTGACAGGGGACCAGTTCTCCAGCGAGTCGTCGCTGGAAGCGTACGCGCGGTGCCTGCGGATGGGCTGCCGCTGCATCGAGCGTGAGTCCCCCCCAGCTCCTCCCAGGGGTGCTGCACTCCCGCCCCAGCACTTCCTAGGAATGCTGGAACCCCCCCAGCACCTCACAGGGATGCTAGAACCCTCCCAGCGTTTCCTAGGAATGCTGGAATTCCATCCCAGTACTTCCCAGGGGTGCTGGAATTCCACCCCCAGCACTTCCCAGGGATGCTGCACTCCCACCCCAGCACTTCCTAGGAATGCTGGAACCCCACCAACGCCTCACAGGGATGCTAGAACCCTCCCAGCATTTCCTAGGAATGCTGGAATTCTACCCCAGCACCTCCCAGGGATGTTGGAACCCCCCCCAGCACCTCACAGGGATGATGGAATTCCACCCCCAGCACCTCCCAAGGATGCTGGAATTCCACCCCCAGCACCTCACAGGGGTTCTGGAATTACTCACCCAGCCCCTCACAGGGATGCTGGAATTCCACCCCCAGGACTTCCCAGGGATGCTGGAATTCCCCCCCCAAGAACTTGCCAGGGATGCTGGAATTCCTCCCCCAGCACTTCCCAGGAATGCTGGAATTCCTTCCCTAGCACCTCACAGGGATGCTGGAATTCCACCCCCAGCACTTCCCAGGGATGCTGGAATTCTACCCCCAACACTTTTCAGGGGTGCTGCAATTCCACCCCCAGCACCTCACAGGGATGCTGGAATTTCACCCTGCCACTTCCCAGGAATGCTGGAACCCTCCTAGCCGCTCACAGGGATGCTGGAATTCCACCCCAGCACTTCCCAGGGATGCTGGAACCTCCCCACCATCTCCCACGTCACATCCCTGACCACCCCCTGTTCCCATCCCATGGCACCGAAGGGGGGGGGGTCTCCCTTTGTGGGATCAAAGCTGGGATCCCCAGTTCCTGGGGGGTAACCAGGCTGTCTCCCCGCTCAGTGGACTGCTGGGATGGCCCTGACGATCTCCCCATCATCTACCACGGCCACACGCTCACCTCCAAGATCAAGTTCCTGGACGTTCTTCACACCATCAAGGAACACGCCTTTGTCACCTCCGAGTAAGCCCCAACTCCTCCAACCGCACCCAAATCCCGGCGGTCCCACCCTCGCCTGCGGCCGAGCTCGCCGTTCCCACCCGTGTCCTCCAGGTTCCCCATCATCCTGTCCATCGAGGACCACTGCAGCATCGTCCAGCAGAGGAACATGGCCTCCCACTTCAAGAAGGTCTTTGGGGACATGCTCCTCACCAAGCCCGTGGACATCAACGCCGACGAGCTGCCCTCGCCCACCCAGCTCAAGAAGAAGATCCTGATCAAGGTGCGCCCCAAGATCCCTCCCAGCGGGAGGGATACGAGCGGCGCTGCGCTGGGAGGGGCTGGGGGTTCTCCCAGATCTCGGGATTCCAGAGGGGTATCCCTCTGTGCAGAAGTGGGACACCTCTCCAATGTTCTACCCCGAGAGGTGGCCCAGGGGAACAGGGGGGTGGTGGGAAGGGACCCGTGGGAGTTTGATCCCGAGGGCTGGGAGCTCGGTGTGACGTGGACACCGTGTCCCACCCCGGGGTGCTCCCCAGCACAAGAAGCTGGTCGAAGGGAACCTGTACGAGGAGGTCTCCACCGCCAGCTACTCGGAGAACGACATCAGCAACTCCATCAAGAACGGGATCCTCTACCTCGAAGACCCCATTGACCACGTAAGGGGGGAGCTGAGCGGGGTCTGCTGGCAGGGGAGGAGCATTTGGGTTTGGGATGGGCATGGAATCACAGAATCACAGAAACAGTGGGGTTGGAAAGGACCTTCGAGATCATCAAGTCCAACCCTTGATCCAACCCCGCCGTGGTTCCCAGCCCATGGCACTGATGCCACATCCAGTCTGTCCTTAAACACCT
>JAYRBT010000082.1:150888466-150899913 GCA_036023395.1 Myiotriccus ornatus
GACACGGCACTGCAGGGGTGGCCTCCCAGGGACAGAATCCCTGCCCTGCTCCTGCTGCCACACTGTCCCTGAGCCAGGCCAGGATCCATCGGCCTTCTTGTCCCCCTGGGCACCCTCTGGCTCATGTTCAGCTCCCTGTCACTCCACACTCCCAGCTCCCTTCCTGCCTGGCTGTTCTCCAGCCACCCTGTGCCCAGCCTGGAGCGCTGCTCTCTCCCTGACCGCTGCAATGCTCGGGGGGACGGGAGGGAGCAGAGACCCCACGGCAAAGCTCCGTCCTTCCACGGGATCCTTCTCCTCACCCTGGGAATGCTCTTCCTCCTTCCCAGACCTGGAGCCCTCATTATTTCGTCCTGACGAGCAACAAGATCTACTACTCCGAGGAGACCTCCCGCTACCAGTTCAATGAGGACGAGGAGGAGGTGGAGCAGAAGGAGGTGCGTGAGGGGCAAGGGGAGAACTCCGGGGAGGAGGGGGCGGCGAGAGGGTGGCAAAACCCTTTTCGGGGTGGGCGACCCTGCAGGAGTTCAACAACAACGAGCTGCACTTCACGGAGAAGTGGTTCCACGGGAAGCTGGGAGGGGGCCGGGACGGGCGGCAGATCGCGGAGAAGCTGCTGCACGAGTACTGCACCGAGACGGGCGGCAAGGACGGCACCTTCCTGGTGCGCGAGAGCGAGACCTTCGTGGGCGACTACACCCTCTCCTTCTGGTAGGAGCTCCAGAGAGGCGGGATCCCACCATTCCCGAGCTGCTCTGGCCATCCCGCCCGGATGACCTTCCGGTCGCTGCCCGGTTTGGCGGCCGGAACGGTTTTTCCGCGGGGGGCGGGAAATGCCGCCTGTTTCTGGCTGCAGACCCAACTTGACCTGCCTCTCTCCCACCGCCGCGGCAGGAGGTCCAGCCGGGTGCAGCACTGCCGGATCCACTCGCGGCAGGAGGCCGGGGCCACCAAGTTCTACCTGACGGACAACCTGGTGTTCGACAGCCTCTACAGCCTCATCTGCCACTACCGGGAGGTGCCGCTGCGCTGCAACGAGTTCGAGATGCGCCTCACCGACCCCGTCCCGCAGCCCAACGCCCACGAGAGCAAGGAGTGAGTGAGGAGCGTCCCCAGCCCCTGGGTGCCCTGTGGGGTGTGGAGGTGCTGGTGGCAGCCCCCCGTGCCCGTGCTGTGCCCGCCCAGGTGGTACCACGCCAGCCTGACGCGCCTGCAGGCCGAGCACATGCTGATGCGGGTGCCCCGCGACGGAGCCTTCCTGGTGCGCAAGCGCAGCGAGCCCAACTCCTACGCCATCTCCTTCCGGTGAGCGTGGTTACCACGAGGCCTCCCGGGCTTGGCCGAGCCACGGGGGTTGTTTGGCTGGGGTCCCTGGAGACCTCGGGAGGTGACGCAGTGGGACACGTCCTCGGGGTGGCCACCTCGGTGGCATCGTGGTGGAGGAGCCGGGATCCAGCCCTCACACGTCCCCCAACGTGTGTCCCGGCTCCAGGGCGGAGGGGAAGATCAAGCACTGCCGGATCCAGCAGGAGGGGAGGCTCTTCATGCTGGGCAGCTCGGCCGAGTTCGAGAGCCTGGTGGATCTCATCAGCTACTACGAGAAGCACCCGCTGTACCGCAAGATGAAGCTGCGCTACCCCATCAACGAGGAGACCCTGGAGAAGATGGGCACCACCGTGAGTGCTCCCAGCAGGGGGGGTGCTGAGGGGGAAGGTTCAGTGCCCCTGTGCCCAGCTCCACCACCCTCCAGAACTCTGGGTGAAGTCCAAGCAGAACCGGCCGAGCTCGTTCTGCTGACCCACCATAACTCCCTTCCAACGGGTTGGGTTTAGGTTGGATATCAGGAAGAAGTTCTTTCCAGGGAGAGGGATCAGCCCTTGGGATGGGCTGCCCAGGGAGAGGGTGGAGTCCCCATCCCTGGGGGTGCTGAAGCAGAGCCTGGACGTGGCACTCAGTGCCGTGGGCTGGCTGCTAAGGTGGGGTTGGACTCGACGATCTCGGGGGTCTTTTCCAACCCGGATCATTCCATGAGTTGCAAACGGATTTTGGGTGCCCCCCCAACCTCCTTGTATCCAACCACGCCCCCCTGTAGCCCCTGCCCGCACCCAGGTGACCCCCTGGGAATTTCTCCCTGCAGGAGCTGGACTATGGAGCCCTGTATGAGGTGCGGACCCCCCACTTCTACGTGGAGGCCAACAAGATGCCCATGGCCAGGGTAAGGGGCCAGGGTGGTGACCTGGGAGGTGGAGGGTGGTGGGACACGATGATTCCAGAGCTGGGGTTTGTGGGTGGTCCCTCCCCAGACCCACCACGTCTCCCACCACCACCGACCTGAGATGTGGGGACGTTTTGCCACGTTTTTGTGACCCTCAGGTGATGCTGGAGCTGGATCCCTTTCCACTGGGGAACCCCAAAAAAAGCAGGTTTAGGGGCAGTTCCCAGAAGATGCATTTTCCATCCTTGGTGGTTTTTGGAACTGGGTTGATCTCAGAGTTGACCCAGTCTCCATCCTTGGTTTTTGGGACTGGCCTGTCCTTGGAGTTGACCACAATCTCTAGTCCTGGAAGTTTTTGAGGCTCTGTCAGGAACTGTGATAGGACAAGGAATGATGGATACAAATTGAGAGCGGGGAAACTTGGCTGAGATACTGGGAAGAAATTCTTCCCTGTGAGAGTGGTGAGACACTGGAACAGATTGTCCAGAGAGCCTGTGGATGTCCCAGCTCTGGAATTGTTCAAAGTCAGGTTGGATGTTCAAAGCCAGGGTCCTGCTCCAGCCCAGATCTTTATCCAGAGAGGGAATATTCCTGGCCCCACTCCAATTTAGACAATTTTCTGGAAGATGGAGGATGCTCCCAGTGCTGCTCCAACCCAGACCCTTATCCAGAGGCTGTGAGATGTTCTTGGCCCTCCTCCAGCCCAGACCCTTATCCAGAGGCTGTGGGATGCTTGTGATCCTGTTCCAGCCCAGATCCTTATCCCAAAGCTGTGGATCCACAGGATGCTGCCAGCCCTGTGCCAGCCCAGACTCTTATCCAGAGACTGGGGGATGTTCCCGGCCCTGGTCCAACCCAGACCTTTATCCAGAAGCTGGGGGATATTCCAGGCCCTGCTCCAGCCCAGACCCTTATCCAGAAGCTGGGGGATATTCCAGGCCCTGCTCCAGCCCAGACCCTTATCCAGAGGCTGTGGAATGCTCACAGTCCTGCTCCAGCCCCGATCCAGGAGCATCCCCCTGCCTGTGGATACAGATCCGGGCTGGAGCAGGACAGTGGGATGCTCCTGGCCCCACAGCCACCCAGCCCTTTCTCCCTGAAGAACCTGCTCTAGTGGGAGGCGTCCCAACCCCCGGCAGGGTGTGCTTGGAGCAGAAGCCATTCCAACCCCATAAGATCCCACAATTCGGGGCGTGGGACCCTCGGGAGCCCCCGGGGCTGTGCCTGGAGGAGCTGTGGGGGTGGGCAGGGCGGTGACGTGTCCCTCCCCCGGTGTCCCAGTGCACGGTGAAGGCCCTGTACGACTACAAGGCGCAGCGGGAGGACGAGCTGTCGTTCTGCAAGCAGGCCATCATCCACAACGTCGACAAGCAGGACGGCGGCTGGTGAGGACGTCACACGCACTCACGGGTGTCACCGCGGGCTGGGAGGCCGAGGGGACACCCTGGGGGATCCCACGGATCATCCCCTCGTGGGTTTTAACTGCCTCCTCCTTCTCTGTCCCACCCCCACCCACCCACCCCCCAGTCCCTGCTCCGCCCGGCCCCGCATGCAGCTCGGACACCCCCGGCCCCTTCCCCGAAATCCAGCCTTGATCCTGTCCCCCCTTGCAGGTGGCGGGGGGACTACGGGGGCAAGAAGCAGCTCTGGTTCCCGGCCAACTACGTGGAGGAGATCGTGGGCACCCAAGCGCCGGAGCAGGACGAGGCCGTGAGTGCCACCCCTGGGAGCGGGGACACCGGAGATGGTCCCGGTGCTGCGCCAGCCCTGGGCCTTATCCAGGGGCTGGGGGCTGCTCCTGGTCCTGCTTCAGCGCAGATCCTTACCATGGTCCTGCTCCAGCCCAGATCCTTATCCAGGGGCTGGGGGCTGCTCCTGGTCCTGCTTCAGCCCAGATCCTTACCATGGTCCTGCTCCAGCCCAGATCCTTATCCAGGGGCTGGGGGCTGCTCCTGGTCCTGCTCCAGCCCAGATCCTTATCCAGGGGATGGGGGCTGCTCCTGGTCCTGCTCCAGCCCAGATCCTTATCCAGGGGCTGGGGGATGCTCCCGGTCCTGCCCCAGCCCAGATCCTTCTCCTAGGATGAGGGTTACTTGCAACCCTGCTCCAACCCAGATCCTTACCATGGTCCTGCTGTGGGATGCTCCTGGTCCTGCTCCAGCCCAGATCCTTACCATGGTCCTGCTCCAGCCCAGATCCTTATCCTAAGGCTGGGGGATGTTCCTGGCCCCACTCCCACTTGGACACTTCGCTGAAATCTGGAGGTTGCTCCCAGTCCTATTCCAGCCCAGACCCTAATCCAGGGGGCTGGGGGATGCCCGTGGTCCTGCTCCAGCCCAGATCCTTCTCCTAGGATGAGGGTTACTTGCAGCCCTGCTCCAACCCAGACCCTTATCCAGAGGCTGTGGGATGCTCCTGGTGCTGCTCCAGCCCAGATCCTTCTCCTAGGATGAGGGTTACTTGCAGCCCTGCTCCAACCCGGACTCTTATCCTAAGGCTATGTGATGCTCCTGGTCCTGCTCCAGCCCAGATTCTTCTCCAGGGGGTGGGAGATGCTCCTGGTGCTGCTCCAGCCCACACCCTTATCCAGAGTCAGGGGGAAGCTCTTGGCCCTGTGCCAGCCCAGACTCTTATCCAGTGTCTGGGTGATGCTCCTGGATGTTTTTTTCCCATTTTTCCTCAGTTTTGGCTGACTGGGAGACCTGGGGGGTGGCTCCCAAGCAGAGCTGTCACCAGGCCTGGCCCCACGGGCCTCTCCCATCTCCCTTATTCCTTCCTCTCTTCCAGTCCTCGGAAAACAGCCCCCTGGGGAACTTTCTGAAGGGATTCATCGACGTCCCGTCCTGCCACGTCGGTGAGTTCCCCACTCACTGATCTGGGGGGAATTCCGAGGAGTTGGGACTGATTTGGGGGGGGAATTCTGAGGAGTTGGGACTGATCTGAGGGGCATTCAGAGCTTGGGACTGATTTGGGGGAATTCAGAGGTTGGGACTGATCTGGGGGAAATTTGGAAGTGTTGGGACTGATCTTGGGGGGACTTCCGAGGTTGGAGCTGACTTGGGGGGGAAATTCCAAGAAGTCTGGACATCCAGATGATCCAGGGGACATTTCCCCCTGGCTCCAAGCGCCTTTCAGCCTGGAAATCTTGAATCCACACATCAAAACCCACTTGGGAGGCTGGCGGGAGGAGCCGGCCGGGCGGCGGGTGGGGCGCCAGGAGGGGCTGGTGGGACCGCTGAGGTTTCGTTTGCTCCGCAGAGCCATCCCTTGGGAATGCCCTCGAGTAAAGCCCCCCCTCTGGTGTCCTTGTAGTGATCTCCAAAGACGGCAGGAGCTCCAAACCATTTGTCTTCACCATCCATTCCCAGCAGATGTCCCACGCCGCCCAGTCCCTGGACGTGGCCGCGGACACGCAGGAGGAGCTCAGCGAGTGGGTGGCCAAGATCCGGGAGGCCACGCAGAACGCGGACGCCCGGGTGAGATGGGAGTGGGAACGGGGTGGGAATGGGAATGGGGGGGGATGGAGGGGCCCTTTGCCGTGGGGATTGGGCCTGGTGTCTCCAAAGGAGGAGGATTTGGGCTGGGAGCGACTGGGACCGTGCTGGGAGCGAACGGTGGCGTGCTGGGAGTGACTGAGTTGGTAGTGGGAACAACTGGAATGACGCTGGAGGCAGCTGGGATCATAATGGGAGTGACTGGACGTGACTGGGATCATACTGGGATCATACTGAGAGTGACTGGGAATTACTGGGATCATACTGGGAATGACTGAAAGTGACTGGGATCATTCTGGGATCATACTGGGAGTGACTGGGTTGATACTGGGACCGAGTGGAACCATGCTGGAGGCAGCTGGGATCATACTGGGAGTGACTGGAAGTGACTGCAAGTGACTGGGATCATACTGGGAGTGGTAGGTAAAGACTGGAATCATACTGGGGTTATACTGGGAGTGACTGTAAGTGACTAGGATCATACTGGGATCATACTGGGAGTGGTGGGAAGTGACTGGGATCATACTGGGATCATGATGGCATTGACAGGGAACAACTGGGACCGTGTTGGGAGCAACTGGAATCATACTGGGAGTGACTGGAAGTGACTGGGATCATACTGGGATCATACTGGAATCGTACTAGGAGTGACTGGAAGTGACTGGGATCATACTGGGATAGACTGGAAGTGACTAGAATCATACTGGAACCGTATTGGGATCATGATGGCAGTGATGTGGAGCAACTGGGACCATGTTGGGGGCAACTGGAATCATATTGGGAGTGACTGGGATTATACTGGAAGGGACTGGAACCATCCTGGGAGTAGCTGGGATCACACTGGGATCGCACTGGGATAGACTGGGATTACAGCGGGTGTGAACGGAACCTTACTGGGGCTTACTGGGAGCTGCTGGGCCCGTGCTGGGAGCCAACCCGGGACACACTGGGAGCAACTGGGATCAACCGGCAGACGCTGGAAGAGCCCTTGTCCCGTTTTCCGGGTGCAGATGCAGGAGGGGAAGATCATGGAGCGGAGGAAGAAGATCGCGCTGGAGCTGTCGGAGCTGGTGGTCTATTGCCGCCCGGTGCCATTCGACGAGGACAGTAAGAGCCGGGAGAGCGGGAGCTGGGGCGGGACGGGCGCGGGAAGAGGAACCCACGTCCTCCCCTGACGGCCCCCTCGGCTCCCGCAGAGATCGGCACGGACAAGGCGTGTTACCGGGACATGTCGTCCTTCCCGGAGACCAAGGCGGAGAAATACGCCAACCGCAGCAAGGGCAAGAAGTTCCTGCAGTACAACCGGCGCCAGCTGAGCCGGATCTATCCCAAGGGACAGCGCCTGGACTCCTCCAACTACGACCCGCTGCCCATGTGGATCTGCGGGAGCCAACTCGTGGCCCTCAACTTCCAGACGCCCGGTAAATCCCGATCCTGGGGGTGGTGTTTGGATCGGCCCTGTGGGTCGACCCCAGAGTTTTTATTCCCGGTGGTTCTGGCCTGAGTCGTCTTGTTGGAGGTGGTTTGGGTGATAACTCCAGCCTTGGGAATCATCCTGATGGGATCATCATCTCGCATGGCTCTGCCCTGGGTCTTGGCGGAGGTGGTTTGGGTGATCTCTACAGCCTTGGGCCTCATCCTGATGGGGACACAGGAGGTGGTTTGGATGATCTCTCCAACCTTTGTCCCGATGGGGACGCAGGAGATGGTTTGGATGATTTCTCCAACCTTGGTCTTCATCCTGATGGGATCATCGTCCCCCGTGGCTCTGCCCTGAGTCTGGTTGGAGGTGGTTTGGATGAGCTCTCCAACTTTTGTCCTCCTCCTGGTGGGGACACAGGAGGTGGTTTGGATGAGCTCTCCAACCTCTGTCCTCCTCCTGATGGGATCATCACCCCCCATGGCTCTTCCCTGGGTCTTGTTGGAGGTGGTTGGAATGATTTCTCCAACCTTTTTCCTCATCCTGATGGAGACGAAGGAGGTGGTTTGGATGATGTCTCCATCCTTTGCCCTCATCCTGATGGAGACACAGGAGGTGGTTTGGATGATCTGTCCATCCTTTGCCCTTATCCTGATGGAGACACAGGAGGTGGTTTGGATGATCTGTCCATCCTTTGCCCTCTTCCTGATGGGGAAACAGGTGGTGGTTGGGATGATCTCTCCATCCTTTTCCCTCATCCCGATGGGGACACCTCCATACAATCCTTGGGCTCTTCATACAAAGACCGGCTTCATCCCGGCTCCAACCAGGCTTGGGGGCTCTTAGTTGGGTTTGCCAAGGCAGGACCTTCCTCCCAAGGAGCTCGGGGAGGCCCCCGAGCCCCAGGGCTGAGCTCTGCTCTGTCCCACGGCCGCAGACAAGCCCATGCAGCTGAACCAGGCGCTCTTCATGCTCGGGGGCCGCAGCGGGTACGTCCTCCAGCCCGACATCATGAGGGACGAGACCTTCGACCCCTTCGACAAGAACAGCCTGAAGATCGTGGAGCCCATCACGGTCCAGCTGCAGGCAAGTGGGCGAGGACCACCTCGAGGTGGCCACGGCCAAGGTGGGGACTCTGTCCTTCCATTTTGGGTCAGCCGGGCGTGGGTGTTCCGTGTTTCAGCCACGTGGAGCTGGTTACTCCTGGAGGTCCCTCCTCACCCTGCTGCCCCTCCCGTTCCTCCCACAGATCCTGGGCGCCCGGCACCTGCCCAAGAACGGCAGGAGCATCGTGTGCCCCTTCGTGGAGGTGGAGGTTTGCGGCTCCGAGTACGACAACAGCAAGAACAAGACGGATGTCGTGGGTGAGGGACCGGAGGGGTGATATTCCCGCTCCTGGGACACCGGCACAACCCTGGCCGTGCCCTGGAGGGGACGTGGGGGTGCCGGGGCCACGTGGGTGACGGCCGTGTGGCCGGCCCGGCTGTGACCCTTCCCACTGTCCCCGCAGCCGACAACGGCTTCAACCCCGTGTGGCTCTTCAAGCAGTTCGTCTTCGACATCAACAACCCCGAGTTCGCCTTCCTGCGCTTCGTGGTGTACGAGGAGGACATGTTCAGTGACCCCAACTTCTTGGCTCAGGCCACCTTCCCCGTCAAGGGCCTCAAAACAGGTATGGGCCTTCCATCATCGGCATCACCTCCCTCATAGTCAGGGAATCACCGAAGGGTTTGGGTTGGAAGGGACCTTTAAAGGTCAACTAGTCCAGACCTTTGCGGTCATCTCCATCATAGAGTCATGTAATCATAGAAGGGACTGGGTTGGAAAGGACCTTTGTAGGTCATCAAGTCCAACCCCCCTGCAACCATCATCCTCATCCTCATCGTCTCTCGGGGTGCTGGCCGTGGTGAGGGGCTCGGCCCCTGCCGTGGCACTGAGCTCTGCCGCGGTGTTGTGTCCAGGCTACCGGTCGGTGCCGTTGAAGAACAGCTACACCGAGGACCTGGAACTCGCCTCCCTCCTCATCCACATCGAGATCATCAACGCCAAGGCAGGTGGCCCCGTTGCCTCCGTTTCCCTGGCCTGAACGAGGGGGGCCCATCTCGGGGTGCCCTGCCCGCCCCTCCCCACCTCACCCCTTTGCTTCGGGGGCAGGAGGAAGACGAGGAGAACCTCTACTCGTCCATCCAGCAGCTGCGGGACCGCGCCAGCGAGCTCTCCAGCCAGGTCTCCAGCTACGAGCGCGCCAACGGCTGCGACTCCCGCTACCAGCAGCGCCTGGACGAGCTGCGGGCGGCCCAGGAGCGGCTCATGGAGCTCACCGAGGTCCGCAACCGCAAGTGAGTGTCCCCAGCCCGGGCCTTCGGGTGCTCCCTCTCGGGGGGAGGTTCCCTAAAGCCGCCGCCCTGCTTCCCCGCCAGGCTGATGGAGAAGAAGAAGAGGGACCGGCAGATGGTCACCAAGCGCAGCTGAGAGGGAGGGACGCGAGCGCGGGAGCTGCCCGGCCGCCCCCTCTGCTGCCGCGCGGGCAGGCGGGGTGGCCGCGGCCGCTCCCCTGCCCGTGGCCGGCACGGGGTGGGGCGGGAGGTGGCTGAAACCCAGGGTGCCTCCAGCTCTCGTCCCGCGGCCCCCGGCGCTCGTGGCCGCGGCCCCGTCCCCGCGGGGTGGCCGCCGTGGCTCCTCTTCCCCCGTCATCATCCCCCCGGGTGGGGCAGGACCCGCCACCTCCATCCTGGGGACGGGGGACAGGATGGGCTGGCGGTGAAAGCCCAGGATGGGGACGCGGGGGACACTCTGTGGGAGGGGGGGCAGGGGGGCGTTTTGTCCCCCCCTATAAATATCTGTATTTTCTTCTTTTATCCAGCCTGTACATACGGCGGGGGGGTGGGGAGGGGTGTCTGGACCAGCCACAGTATTAGGGCACGGGGGGGACCCCAAAATGTCTGGAGATGTCCCAGGAAGGGAGCAGGGGACGAGTCCGGGGGTGTCCCCCGGGGCAGGGTGGCGGTGACGAGGTGCCCTGAGGTAGGTACGGGCACCCAGGTGGCCCCAGAGGGGACAGGGATGGCACGGGGGCGACCCAGCGTTGTCCCCAGAGCCTGGGAATGGGGACAGATCCTGCCAGTGAAGCCCATGGAGGTGGTGGCCGGCCCAGCGGTGGCTGGGGACATCTTGGGGTGTCCCTCGGGGTCAGGGTGTCCCGGGTGGGGGGGAGGGACCTGTGTATTCTTTGTATGAAAATAAATCTATTTAGCCAATATTTATCCCTGTGACCTGCTGCCCTGAGCTGGCGTCCCCTCCCCGATGTCCCTGCGGTGGGTGATGTCCCCAGGGGGGTCCCGGGTTCAGGGTGTCACCCTTGTCACCCCTGACGTGTCCTGGAAGTGGTGGGGACACTCAGGCAGGGGTGGTGTTGTGGCAGGGCCACCTGGGGAAGGGACATGGGACACGGGACGTGGGACAGAGGGCATAGGGCCAGGGGGACACTGGCCAGGGGACACAAGAGTCTGGGGACAAAGGGCAGGGGGGCACAGGATTAGGGGACATGGGGAGAGGGGACACGGGGCCATAGGGACAGAGGATTAGGGGACATGGGGACGAGGGAGATGGGGCCATGGGGACAGAGGATTAGGGGACATGGGGACAGGGGACGCGGGGCCATGGGGACACAGGATTAGGGGACACGGGGACAGGGGACATGGGGCCATGGGGACACAGGATTAGGGGACATGGGGACAGGGGACACAGGGCCTTGGGGCTATGGGGACACACGTGGGGTCATGGGGACACACACAGATCCGTAGGGACATGGGGACACAGCTCCATGGGGACACACACAGATCCGTAGGGACATGGGGACACAGCTCCATGGGGACACACACATATCCATAGGAATTCGGATCCATGGGGACACATGCAGGTCCATAGGGACACACCTGGGTCCATGGGAATTTGGATCCACAGGGACACCCACAGCTCCACAGGAATTTGGATCCACAGGGACACAGGTCCATAAGGACACCCACAGCTCCGTGGGGACACCCACGGATCCATAGGAATTTGGATCCACAGGAATTTGGATCCTAAGGGACCCCCACAGCTCCACAGGAATTTGGATCCATAGGGACACCCAGGGATCCATAGGATTTGGATCCCTGAATTCATATCCATAGGGACCCCCACAGCTCCGTAGGAATTCGGATCCATGAGGACACCCAGGGATCCATTGGTTTTGGATCCACAGGATTTGGATCCATAGGATTCGGATCCATAGGGACACCCAGGGATCCATAGGATTTGGATCCATAGGATTCGGATC
>JAYRBT010000082.1:150958939-150970052 GCA_036023395.1 Myiotriccus ornatus
TCTGTTCCCTGCCTGTTCCACCTGTTCCCTGCCTGTTCCACCTGTTCCGTCTGTTCCCTGCCTGTTCCACCTGTTCCCTGCCTGTTCCACCTGTTCCGTCTGTTCCCTGCCTGTTCCACCTGTTCCGTCTGTTCCCTGCCTGTTCCCTGCCTGTTCCACCTGTTCCCTGCCTGTTCCCTGCCTGTTCCCTTTTCTCCACCTGTCCTGTTCCCTGCCTGTTCCCCTCCTGTTCTCCTGTTCTCCCATTCCCCTCCCGTTCCCCTCCCGTTCCACTCCTGTTCCCGCCCGTTCTCCGGTTCTCCGCTGTTTCCCTCGGAAAATGCCGGGGGCGGCCGGATTGGGAGGGCAGTGCCATCGTCCCCCCCCGGCTCCGGAGGGGAGGGCTCCGTGCCAGGCCCTGGGGACGGATTCTCATCCCACTCCTTTTCCTCGGGAATGCGATTCCGACGCCCCCGGTTAAACCCTCCGGGGGGGGAGTGGGATCAAAGCTTTGCCTCGGAGACGCTCCGGAGCTTCCCGGGGCCATGGGGGGCCATGGAATTTGAGGGGCTGCCGCGATTCCCGCGTGGAATGAGGTGGGAATCGGGCGTGGAGCTCCGGAAGCCTCCGGAGAGCAGGTTGGATGGGGTCGTGGGGGGGTTTTTGTGGGGGGGAGGATTTGGGATTTTCCTTCCTTCTCCCCCTTTTTCCAGGCTGGGGGAAAAGCTTTCGGAGGTGGAAATTTGGGGTGATAGAAAGGTGGGATCGGAAATCCCTGGAATGGTTTGGACTGGAAGGGGTTGTGGTTTTAGGGGATGAGGAAATTGAGAATTCCGGAATCGGGGAACGGTTTGGGCTGGAAGGGGTCAGAAGGATCGGGACAGGGACACTTCCCATGGGATCCGGCCTGGCCTGGGACACTCCCAGGGATCCAGGAGCAGCCGCAGCTTCTCTGGGAATGCCATCCCAGCCCCTCCCGGGGCGGAATTCCCCCCCAGTCTCCAACATCCAGCCCGTCTGCCCTGGGTTCCTGCTGCTCCAAAAGCAACTCCGCTGGAATGGGATGAGCAGGTGGGATGCTGGGAAGGAATTCCACCCTGGCAGGGTGGGGAGGGGCCGGGATGGCATTCCCAGAGAAGCTGCGGCTGCCCCTGGATCCCTGGGAGTGTCCAAGGCCGGGTTGGAGCCACCTGGGCCGCTGGGAACTGGATGCTCCTGAAATTCCCTTCCGACCCAAAGGCCGCAATTCCCGGGCTTCCCTCTTGGAAGCCGAGCTGGAAAGCCTTGGGGAGAGCGGGAATGCCGGAAGGAGGGGCCGTCCAGAGCCCCTTTTCCAGCAGCTTGGGAGCTGAGGGGGCGTCCGGGCTGAGCAGGGACCGGAATTCCCGCTGGTGCCCGTTCTCTGCTTCCCATGGGAATTTTCTGCCCGGGGTTTCGATCCGGATCCGTCTGGGAAGGGGGTGTTGTTTTTGGAGGAGGAGGACGTGGGATGTTCCCCAATCCCTCCATCCAGCTTTTCGGGAACGGGGGAGGAATTCCGGGAGCGAATTCCCGCCCGGAGGAGGGACGGCCTCTTTTCCATCCGTGCCTGGAAAAGGGTTTGGAGGGGCAGCTCTTCCCACCCCATCCCGTGTCCGGCGGAAACTCCGGATGCAATCCCGGCCTGGTGCCCCTGGAACCAGCCTGGAGGCTCTTCCCAGCACCCAAAATCCTTGGAAAACCCCTCTGGAGCTCTAAAAGCCGAAGCCGCCGTGTCCTCGTTTTATCCCAGGGAGGCCTTTGGATCCCGGCTCCGAACACTCCGTCCCCGGGATGGGGCGTCTCTTCCTCGGGAATGGGAATGTTCTCTTGTCCTGGGAACGTTTTCCCGGGATGAGCTTTATTTGTGCTCTTAATTTCGGGCTCATCGAGGGGGGGGGTGTTTTTTTCTGTGCTCTGATCCCGAGGTTTCGATGCCGGAATTAAAACCGCGGGAATTGGCGGCTGATCCCGGGCCGGGAAAAATCCACGTCAGGCTTTGGGAAGCGAAGCCCTTTTGGGGCTCAGCCTCTTGGAATGAGGGGGGTGGTGCTGAACGAGGATTAATCAGCATCGGGGGGGGGGGAGGGGGGGTCAGGAGGCCAAAAAAACGCTGCCAAGTGGGAATTTTGGAGCCGGGAATGGATTGGGATGAAGGGATCGGGATGAAGGGATCGGGAGCGAAACGGAGCGGGGGGAGAGGGAACATCCCAAATCCTCCCTTTCCTTAAAAACAGAGGGAAAATGAACACCCCCCCTGGTGGGAATCTGCAGGAGCCGGTTTTGCCGATGGTTTTGCTCCGGTTGCGGCGGTTTGATCGGAATAACAAATTCGGGATGAGCTGTGGGAGGGACGGAAGGAAAACTCGGGAGGTTTCCAGGGCCTGAAGGGGCTCCAGGAGAGCTGGAGAGGGATTTGGGACGAGGGATGGAGGGATGGGACACAGGGAATGGCTTCCCTGGGTTAGGGGGGATACTGGGAAGGGATTCCTGGCTGGGCTGGAATTCCAGGGAAGCTGGGAATGTGGCTGCCCCTGGATCCCTGGGAGTGTCCCAGGCCAGGCTGGAGTTTCCCAAGGCTGGGAAAGCCGGACCATCTCCACCCCCTGTGCTCCAAGATCCTTCTCTGGCAGGTGAAAATCCGGGGCTGGAACGTTCTCCAGAGGGATCTGATGGAGTCATTGAGGGGAGGAGGGTAATTAAACGTGGAGCTGATTGAAGATTGCAGGGACCACTCGGGCCTGGCTCATCCGACAGCTCGGCCTAACAAAGCCGGGACCGGGATTATCCCGCGGGAGCCACCAAAACCCTGGGATTTGCGTCTCTGGGGGATTGAAAGTCGGGATTTGGGAGCCCAATCCCGGGTTTGGGGATCCAAACCTGGAGGTTTAATGTTAAATCGCAGGTTTAGGGTCCAAATCTCGGGTTTTAGGGTCCAAATCTCGGGTTTTAGGATCCAAATCTCGGGTTTTACGATCCAAATCTCGGGTTTTAGGGTCCAAATCTCGGGTTTAGGATCCAAATCTCGGGTTTTAGGGTCCAAATCTTGGGTTTAGGGTCCAGATCTCGGGTTTTAGGATCCAAATCTCGGGTTTTAGGGTCCAAATGGCAGGTTTTGGGATCCAAACCTTGGGTTTTAGTGTTAAATCTCAGGTTTTAGGGTCTAAATCATGGGATTTAGGGTCCAAATCTCAGGGTTTAGGGTCCAAGTCTCGGGTTTTGGGATCCAAACCTCGGGTTTTAATGTCAAATCCCAGGTTTTAGGGTCAAAATTTTGGGTTTTGGGATCCAGCCCTCGGGTTTTAATGTTAAATCTCAGGTTTTAGGGTCCAAATCTCAGGTTTTAGGGTCCAAATCTCAGGTTTTAGGATCAAAATCTCGGGGTTTAGGATCCAAATCTCAGGTTTTGGGATCCAAACCCCAAGTTTTAAATGTTAAATCGCAGGTTTTAGGGTCCAAATCTCGGGTTTTAGGGTCCAAATCTCAGGTTTTGGGATCCAAACCTTCAGTTTTAATGTTAAATCTCAGGGTTTAGGGTCCAAATCTCAGCTTTTAGGATCAAAATCCCAGGTTTTAGGGTCCAAGTCTCAGGTTTTAGGATCCAAACCTCAGGATTTAGGATCCAAACCTCGGGTTTTAGGAGCCAAACCTGACTTTTTAGGATCCAAATCTGGTTTTAGAACCCAAACCTCCAGTTTTGGGATCCAAACCTCCATTTTTTAGGATCCAAATCTGGTTTTAGGATCCCAACCTCCCGTTTTTCCGATCCAAACCCCTCCGGTTGCAGGATCCCAGCGGATTTCCTCGCTCTCGTCCCGGGATTCCTCCCCGGCAGCTGCTGGGGCTGAGCCTTCCCAGATCCCCCTCCCTCCTCCTCCTCGTCCCGCCGTTATCCCGGGAATCCGAAGGCTCCGGGATCGGGACAGGTGGCCCCGGGAAGGGGGGCCCGTCCCCGGCAGCTGCTCCAGAGGCTTTCCCGGCCCTCGGGACCAGCTCCGACCCCCCCAGTCCTCCTTTTCCAAGGCCACTCGTCCTCCCAGGGCCTGGAATTCCCTGCTCTTTTCCCAGCCTCGTTTCTCCCAACGTTTGGGATTCCCAAAGCCCGGGGTGGGATCTCGGCTGGAGCTTTTCCAGCTCGGCCCTGCGGATAAAATCAGGGATTTGGGGGGGTTTATCCTCTTTTTCCTCCTCAGGGAATCCTCAGGGAATCCTCAGGGAATTCTCGTGGGAATTCTCCGGAAAGGCCATCCCGCTTTTCCCCAGCTGGAATTTCACTCTTCAAGGCTCTGCCCGGACTCGGATTCCCCCCAGAAATCCCTAAAATCCCCCGGATGATCCCGTGCTCCCATTCCGCCCGAATCCACCCCAAAACCTGCGAGTTTTGCGACTTCCTTGGAATTTTCCTCCCGCTTTTCCCCCCCCACCCCCCCCTCAGGCATTTAATCCGCCGGGTTTGGTTTGGGATCTGTAAATTAAGTCTTTTTTCCCTCGGAATTGTGTCTTGAAATGAGGGGTTTGGTGGGTGGGGTTTTTTTCCCCTAATCGAAGAGTTTAAAAAAGAATAGGATTTGAAGGAATTCCGAGGAGGGTCGGGATGCAGCAGCTGGCACATTCCAGGCTGGAATGTTTTCCTGCTCTTTGCCTTCCCAGCTGCCGCTGCCCCGGCCTTGGGGCTTTTCTTTCCCTACAGATTCCCCCATCCTTGGGGGGGTGGAATTTAAGGATATCACTCAGGGAATCACGGAATTTAGGGATACGGGTCAGGGAATGGTGGAATGGGGTCAGGGAATCACGGAATGGGATGGGAAGGGAGTGGGAATCCCATCGTGGCACGGCCCCCCCGTCCCAAAAAACTGCCCCAAAATTCCCAAAATGAGGCTTTTCCAAGGAGATAAAACAGTGTGGCTGGAAAAGTGGGATCTGGATCCGCTGCTTTGGGGCTTGGAGATTTATTTATGAAAAGAAACCATGGATGTGGGATGAGGAAATTGTTGTCCTGGAATGAGGGATCTGCTGGGGCTTGGGGGAACTCCGGGATTCCTTCCGTGAGCGGAATTCCTTCGGAACTCCCGAACCTCGGGCTTGCTCTGGGAATGCTGATCCCTGTTTTCTGGGATCTGCTCCTCCTTTTCCCCCCTCTCCAGCTCATCCCAAGGGTGTCTTCCCACCCTTCCCGAGGGATAAAATTCCTGCTCCTGCTGCCGTTCCCGCCCCGGTGCTCCCGAAAAAACACAATCCCACCCTTCTCCCTTGGACCCAAACTTCCCCAGGGCCAAAATCCTCGAATCCATGACCTTCCCAGGGGGGCAGAGCTCCCAAAATCCCTCAGTCGGAATTCCAGGGGGATCATAAAAGTCCGCAGCTCCTCTGAGGAATCCCAAGGTCGACCCGGAGCCTTTCCCGCTGTAATTCCCGTCCTGCCGTTCGTCCCGAGGCCTTTTTTCCTGAAATCTGCTCTCCAGCAGCTTCCCGGAGGTCCCTTTTTCCCTTGGAGTCGAAAGGGGATGGTGCCGGGACTCGGCATTCCCTGGGAAGGTTGGATTGGGAAGCGACTCCGAGAAAACGGGAAAGAAATCGGAGCTTCTTTGAAGCCTCCAGGATTTTTTGGGATCTTATCCCTGTGCCCTCCGGGCTGGGAAGGACGTGGCAGTTCCAGAGGGATGCTGGGAGATGGGAGAGGGAGGAATGTTGTGCTTCTTGTTCCAGAGGTTTCCCTGGAAAAGGGGGAAAACCATCCCGGGCTGAGCAGGGTGATCCTTCCCAAGGGATCCTTCCCAGGTTTTCCTTGATGCTCCTGGGGATTTTTTTGGATCTTATCCCAGCTGGGAGGGACAAATTCTAATTCCAAAGGCTTTGGGATGTTGGGAGATGGGAGAGGGAGGAATGTTTGGCTTCTTGTTCTGAAGGTTTCCCTGGAAAAGGAGGAAAACCCTCCAGGGATGAGCAGGGTGATCCTTCCCAATGTTTTCCTTGATGCTCCAGAGGATTTTTGGGATCTTATCCCTGTGTTCTCCAGGCTGGGAAGGACGTGGCAATTCCAAAGGGATGCTGGGAGATGGGAGAGGGAGGAATGTTTGGCTTCTTGTTCCAGAGGTTTCCCTGGAAAGGGGGAAACCATCGAGGAATGAGCCGTTCCTCGACGCTCCCGGGGATTCCCCGACCTTGGAATATCCCGAACTCTCCCAGTTCTCCTTTGATCCCAGTTTTGGGGTTTGGCTCCGTTGCCAAAAAACCTTCCAGGCCTTCGCTGAGTCACTTCCCCCGCTTTGTCTTTCCAAAAAACTCCGAGGAAAAGCAGCCTGGAAGGAAAACAGGGAATCGTTCCCTAGTTCTTGATCCAACCCTGGGAACATCCCAACATCCCTTTGGATCTCCCGATTCCCTCTAGAATCAGCTGCTGCTGGGGAGGAGGCAGCCCATGGGGTGACCTTTTCCATGGATTTTCTCATGACAAGAGCTGTTATTCCCAATTCCAGTCCCTGTTGTGCCTTTATGGATAGAATTCCATGAACCTCATCCCAAATCCCAGGGGATTTGGATTCCCGGGGGAAACTGGGACTGCAGCTTTGGGATTTGGGAGCCTCGGGATGGTGCTTGATCCAACCCTGGGAACATCCCACGTCCCTTTGGATCTCCCGATTCCCTGGTGGGGAGGAGGCAGCCCATGGGAACGACCTTTTCCATGGATTTGCTCCCGGTTAGGGCAGATTAATCCCATTTCTCCCCCCCCTTTTTCCCTGGAGCAGCTTTTCACAGGAGCCAAAGCTCCTCCCAGGTCTCCCCAATTCCCAGAGCCATCGGAATGTTGGGGCTGCAACCGGCCTGGCAGGTTTTCCAGGTATTTCTTCCCGAGGGAAAGGAGCCGGAATTCCTGCTGGCAGCTTCGGCCCCGGGGCAAAATTCCTCCTGGGTGGGTTTGGCTTCCAGGAGTGCTGGAGCAGAGCCTGGCTCAGCCAGGAGCTTTCCCAGGAGGAATTCCCGGTGCTTCCAGGGCCGTGCTGTCCCAGTTTAAGCGGGAATAACTCCAGGTGTGGCATTCCCAGGGAAAATGACTCTGGAGGTTGTGAATGGCGGGGTCGGATCTCCTGCAAATAGAGGGTGAAAATTCCCTGGGAGGGAATTTGATCCCCTTTCCTTGGGGGAAGCTTATCTTCATTCCTTGAGGGAATTTTATCCCACTTCCTTGTGGGACTTCTATCCCACCTTGCTGGGGGAATGTCTTCCTAAAATCCATCCCAGATCTCTTTTTGGAGGGACAGCACACAGGGAATGGCTTCCCAGGGTTAGTGGGATACTGGGAAGGAATCGTTGGCTGGGAGGATGGGAGGGGCTGGGCTGGAATTCCCAGAGAAGCTGTGGCTGCCCCTGGATCCCTGGGAGTGTCCCAGGCCAGGCTGGAGCAACCTGGGATAGTGGGAGGTGTCCCTATTCCATTCCATTCCACTCCATTCCTTTCCATTCCAATCTATTCCACTCTGTTCCAATCCATTCCATTCCAATCCATTCCAATCCTTTCCAACCCATTCCATTCCAATCCATTCCACTCCATTCCGTTCCACTCCATTCCAATCCATTCCACTCCATTCCGTTCCACTCCATTCCAATCCACTCCACTCCAATCCATTCCACTCCATTCCATTCCACTCCACTCCAATCCATTCCACTCCATTCCAATCCAATCCACTCCACTCCAATCCATTCTATTCCACTCCACTCCACTCCATTCCATTCCACTTCATTCCACTCCATTCCACTCCATTCCAATCCACTCCATTCCATTCCAATCCATTCCATTCCACTCCATTCCATTCCAATCCAATCCATTCCATTCCAGTCCATTCCATTCCACTCCATTCCAATCCACTCCATTCCAGTCTGTTCCACTCTGCCCCTCCAGGCTCTCCCCGTGTCCCATGGGGCGTGCGTCATCCTCCGGCTCCGATCCCCGCAGGGTTGGGATGTTGGGATGGCTCCCAGTGGGGTGTTGGGGTGCTCCGAGCCAAGGCATGGTTTGTGGCTTGGTTTCCAGGCTGTGGTGGAGCTGAAAATCCTGGATTGGCTGGAATTCCTTGGAAAACACTCTGGTTACTGTAAATAGAGCCGGGGAGATCGAAGGGGCAGGAAGGAATTGTTGTTCTCCTCATCCACATCAGTCGTCTCGGTCTTGAATCATGGAATCAGCAGTTTGGGTTGGAAGGGGCTGCTGAATTCCAGTGGGAGCTGGAAACCAGGGATTGGTCTGAATGGCTTGGAGAAATGGGATTAGCGAGGAAAAGTGGGATAGCGGCGAGGAGCTGGAAGGGGGAGGAAGGAATTGTTGTTCTCCTCACCCAGCTGTCTTGAATCATGGAATCATCAGATGGTTTGGAGGGGGTTGCTGAATTCCTGAGGGACCTGAGAGCCAAGGATTGGTCTGAATCCCTTGGAAAAGTGGGATTAGTGGGGAAAAGTGGGGTAGTGGTGAGGAGCTGGAAGGGGCAGGAAGGAATCGTTGTTCTCCTCATCCACATCAGTCATCTTGGTCTCGAATCATGGAATCAGCAGTTTGGGTTGGAGGGGGCTGCTGAATTCCCGTGGGAGCTGAAAGCCAAGGATTAGCTGGACTGACTTGGGAAAACAGGATTGGTGGGGAACGGCGGGATAAGGGTGAGGAGCTGGCAGGGGCAGGGAGGGACCGTCCTCCTCCTCCTCTCCCGGGCCGGTCGTCTCCTCCCGGAATGCCGGGGGTGGGAAGCGCCCTCCGAGGGGCCACCCCCCACCCTCTGACTGACATCCCCGTCCCTCCGGCGGTGCTTTTCCAGGCTGGAATGGGTGGAAATCATCGAGCCTCGCACGCGGGAGCGCATGTACGCCAACCTGCTGACGGGCGAGTGCGTGTGGGACCCGCCGGCCGGCGTGCGCATCAAGCGCACCAGCGACAACCAGTGGTGGGAGCTCTTCGACCCCAACACGTCGCGCTTCTACTACTACAATGCCAGCAGCCAGCGCACCGTGTGGCACCGGCCCCGCGACTGCGACATCATCCCGCTGGCCAAGCTGCAGACGCTGAAGCAGAACGCGGAGTCGCCCCGCGCCTCGGCCGACAACAGCCCCGCGCGCAGCAGCACCGTCAGCAGGGACGGCAGCACCGGCTCGTCCCTCGAGCAGGAGCTCGACCCGCCCGACAAGGCGCAGGAGCAGCGGCCGCCCCGCCAGGGCCACCACTACGGGGTCCTCAAGGAGGAGCCCGACAGGTAGCGGGGCCGGGAGAGTCGGGAATTCGGGAATTGCGGTGGGCTGGGAGTTGGTGGGACGGGAGCGGAGAGCGGAGCTCTGGTCCTGAGGGTCTTCCCTTCCTTGGGAAAAGGGGTTTTATGGATCAGCTCAGGCTGTTCCTGGGGTTGATCCGCCATAAATCACCCCCTGGGGGTGGGAAATCCCAGGAGAAAAACATGGATTTTAGGGGAAAGGATGGAGAGGAAAAGAGCAGAGAGCAGAGCTCTGGTCCTGAGGGTCTTCCCTTCCTTGGGAGGAGGGGTTGGGTGGATCAGCTCAGGCTGCTCCTGGGGGTTGATCCGCCATGAATCGTCCCCTGGGGGTGTTTCCCGGTGAGGGAAATCCCGGGAGAAGATGGATTTTAGGGGAAGGGACGGAGAGGAAAACAGCAGAGCAGAGCCCTCATCCCGAGGATCTTCCCTTCCTTGGGAAAAGGGGTTTTATGGATCAGCTCAGGCTGTTCCTGGGGTTGATCCACCATAAATCACCCCCTGGGAGTGGGAAATCCCAGGAGAAAAACATGGAATTTAGAGGAAGGGATGGAGAGGAAAAGAGCAGAGAGCAAAGCCCTCGTCCTGAGGGTCTTCCCTTCCTTGGGAGAAGATATTTTGTGGATGGTTCCTCAAGCTCAGCTGTTCCCTGGTCTCCACAGGGTTTGATCCGCCATAAATCACCCCCTGGGGTGTGTCTGGGTGAGGGAAGTCCCAGGAAAAAAACATGGAATTTAGGGGAAAGGATGGAGAGGAAAAGAGCAGAGCAGAGCCCTCATCCCGAGGATCTTCTCTTCCTTGGGAAAAGGGGTTTTATGGATCAGCTCAGGCTGTTCCTGGGGTTGATCCACCATAAATCACCCCCTGGGGGTGGGAAATCCCAGGAAAAAATGGATTTTAGGGGAAAGGACAGAGAGGAAAACAGCAGAGCAGAGCTCTGATCCTGAGGATCTTCCCTTCCTTGGGAGGAGGGGTTTTATGGATCAGCTCAGGCTGCTCCTGGTCGTTGATCCACCATAAATCACCCCCTGAGGGTGGGAAATCCCAGGAAAACCCATGGATTTTAGGGGAAAGGATGGAGAGGAACCCTGGGAAGAAGGACTTGGGGTGCTGGTGGATGAAAAAAATGGGATCTGACCCATCCATGTGCGCTGGGAGCCTGGAATTCCCAATGTCCTGGGCTCATCCCACAGCGTGGGCAGCAGGAAAGGAGGGAATTCCGCCCCTGGAATTCCCTGTGTCCTGGGCTCCATAAAACAATGAGGAAAAAGAGGGAAAACCAGCAGGAAAAGGTGGGTTTCAGTCTCAGGGACAACTTGGATTTTTCCCCTATGGAAAGGTTCATCACAGGAATGTTTTCCTGTCCTCTGGAATTCGGGTTTTACATTCGGAAATGGGGGTTTGGGGCGTGGCCTGAAGGGATTTCCCTGGAAAAGCTCTCCAGGAGGAGGGGGAGGGGTTCAGGCTCCCACAGGGCTGGGCAGCTCCTGGGATAATTCCCCTGGGAAAAGGGAAGGGATTGAATTCCTGAGGTCCGGCCGCACACGGACAAGGTTCGTGTCGTCGCTCCGGGTGCTTTGGAATGGTGGAATCCTGGAATGCTCTGAGTGGGAAGGGGCCGTAAGGATCATCTCATTCCATTATCCCAGGTCATTCCAACCTGGCCTGGAGCTGTTCCAGGCTGGAGGCAGCTCGTTAGGGAAGAGATTTGGCCTCTCTTAACGAGGGTCTCGTTAAGGCCCTGTCGGTGCCCCTGGAGAGCGACAATTCCCACTGTTCCCAGCTCCAGGTGCTCCTGGGACACTCCCAGGGATCCAGGGGCAGCCACAGCTTCTCTGGGAATTCCAGCCCAGCCCCTCCCCACCCTCCCA
>JAYRBT010000083.1:0-10558 GCA_036023395.1 Myiotriccus ornatus
CGCGGGGCGGGCGCGGGCCGGCGCTGCGGGAAGGGGCGCGGGTGTCCGCGCTGTGCCTCGCCTGGTACGGGCTCAGCGCCGGCGGCAACGTGGTCAACAAGCTGCTGCTCGGCGGCTTCCCCCGGCCCGTCACCGTGTCGCTGTTCCACATCCTGGGGCTCTGCGGGCTCCTGCCGCCGCTGCTCCGCGCCTGGAGGGTCCCGCCCGCCGGCCCCGCGCAGCTGCCGCCCCGCGCCTACCCGCGGTACATCCTCCCGCTCGCCTTCGGGAAGTATTTCGCCTCCGTGTCCGCGCACGTCTCGCTCTGGAGGGTGCCGGTGTCCTACGCGCACACGGGTGAGGAGCGAGGGGCGGGCAGGGAGGGTGCCCTGAGCCCGGGGTGTGCTCGTGGAGGTGCCCGGGGAGTGTCCTGGGGCCCTGTATTTGTTTGTGGTGGTGCCCGGTGTGGTGACCTGAAGCTCCGTGGGTGCTCCTGTCGGTGCCCGGTGCAGTGTCCCAGTACCCAGAGCGTGCTGGTACCGGATCCGGCTGCGGTGACCTGAAGCCCCGTGTGTACTTACACGAGTGAGGTGTCCCGCTACCCAGTGGTACCCCGTGGGTGCCCAGTGCCGTGTCCTGGTGCCGGGTCCAGGATGCAGGACCTGGTGTGTGCTGCAGCGGGTGCCCAGCACAGTGTCCCAGAGCCCCAAGGCCCAGCCTGTGTCTGTGGCAGCGCCCAGCGCGGTGACAGGGAGGGCTATCCCGGCGTGGCCCGAGGTGTGTCCCCATGGGTGTTTTCCTCCCGTCCCCAGTGAAAGCCACGATGCCGATTTGGGTGGTTCTCCTCTCGCGGATCATCATGAAGGAAAAGCAGACGACGAAGGTGCGGACAGGTTTGCTGAGGTTCCTTCTCTTGCTGCTGGTTGGGGTGTGCTGTGCTGGCTGGGGCAGCAGAGCTCGGGCTTTGGGTGGCTGGGTGGGGTTTGTGACTGGGATCAGATTATGCAGATTTTACAAGTCCCCTTTCCTTTCATTAAGAACGAAAAACGTGAACACTGAGCAAGGTGATGCTCTGTAGTGTCTGCTGTGGTTACTTCATTTCCTTGAGCTACAGTAGTATAGAAATGGTTACTCCTCCTTCTCCTTTCCCCCCTAAACCATCAGGATGTATAAACTTAGCTGAAATTAAAGTTCTTAGCAGGTGCAAGTTACTTCTCTCTCCCTCTCCCAGGTGTACCTGTCCCTGATCCCCATAATCACTGGTGTCCTCTTGGCCACCGTCACGGAGCTTTCCTTTGACATGTGGGGACTCATCAGTGCACTTGCTGCTACCCTGTGCTTTTCCCTTCAGAACATCTTCTCAAAGAAGGTAACACTTTCTCTTAAAAAGAGAATTAAAGTGTGTGTCTTGGCTCTAGTTAGTTACAAAATGATTTCTGCTTTGTAGAGCTTCTAAAATGTATTAATATCTTGTTGGTACCAAGAGTCACCACTCAAAAAACCGTATTTTTTTCAAATGAACATCTGTTTTTCTTTGGTCATGCTCATAAGAAATTCATACTCTTAAAAGTATTTACTTATTTTTCTAATTTACCTGTCACCTTAAGCTGTTACTGGGTCTTGAGTGCTGTTCAATAATGGCTTTTGTCAGGTGTTAAGAGATTCCCGGATCCATCATCTGCAGTTGCTGAACATCCTCGGGTGCCACGCTGTGTTCTTCATGATCCCAACGTGGGTCCTGGTGGATCTTTCTTCCTTCCTAGTGGAGAATGACTTGGTAAGTGTCGTATTTGGGAAGAGGAGCTGTTTGCTCTTAAGAAAGGAGGATAAAGTAAATAAAACCCAACAAGGAACGCCACCACCCAACCAAAAAAGCGCCCTAAAGTGTTTCAGGGTAGTTCCGTGTCAGCGTGGAAGGAAACGTTGGGAAACACCTGCAGGTTGTTTCACAAACAATAGACACAGTGTTTATAGTGAGGATTCCTGGCAGGGTTAGGAGAGGCAGCTCATGGGAACGGGGTGAATCTCGGGAGTTGGGAGCTGGAGACAGGAACAAAGGCCCCCAGTGTGTGGGGCAGGTACATCCTCTGGGCTCTCTGAGTTGGTCCTTGCACAATGTCGTGCTCGGGGCCCCTTTAGAGTTAAGCTGAGATATCCCTCCTGCCAGTGGCAGCTACCGAGTGCCTCAGGTTGTGTTTGCGTTGTTACCTGAAACCTGAGATCGTTTTTTTTCTCCTCCTGTTTGCTTTAACCCAGAGCTCCATGTCTCATTGGTCCTGGACCTTGATGCTGCTCGTAATCAGCGGCTTCTGTAACTTTGCCCAGAACGTCATTGCCTTCAGTATCCTCAACCTGATCAGCCCCCTCAGCTACTCCGTGGCCAACGCCACGAAGAGGATCATGGTGATCACGGTGTCCCTCATCATGCTGCGCAACCCCGTCACGAGCACCAACGTGCTGGGCATGATGACGGCCATCCTCGGGGTCTTCTTGTACAACAAGGTGAGGGGCTGCTTTGTTTACTCAGGAAACACGGTTGGGACACTCCAGGAGCTGTGGATTACTTTTTTGTGCAACAAAAATGGCACAGAAATGTGGAGCACAGGGCATTGCAGAGCCACACACTGTGGCCCAAGCGAAGGACTTGGGTGTGCTTGGGTCTCTCCCAAATTTCCCCTTAACGTTTTCTTGAAAAGGGAAGATGGGTAAGTAACTCAAACCTTTTGAGCAAAAGAGCAGCTTGTGTTCATTTGGCATGTGAGAGGAATTAGGTTTTTATGAGAAGCCATTAATAATTTAAGACTAACAGGCACAGAGAGTGATTAACTGTAGGATTGTTTGCTCTTTTCCTGTCGGGTGGTATTTAGGAAAACCTGTCTCCGTGGAAGGGGTTGTCAGGCATTGGAAGGGGCTGCCCAGGGAGGGGGTGGAGTCCGTGGCACTCAGTGCTCTGGGCTGGGGGACAAGGTGGGGATCAGACCCAGATTGGACTCGATGGTCTCAGAGGTCTTTCCCAACCTCAGCGATTCCATGAAAAACATTCCTTCTCCCTTTCCCAGACAAAATACGACGCAAACCAAGAAGCGAAGAAGCAGCTGCTTCCAGTCACCACTGGAGACCTCGTGAACTTGGAACGGCATCGAAACCCTCCTGAGAAATCCCAGAACGGACTGGCGGGGTTTGCCCAGCACGGGGACTTCCAGTACGGCCGGAGCAACGTCCTCCCAGACCACCTCCAGTACGGGCGCCAGAGCTACCCCGGCACCTACAGCCCCAGCCGCTTTGACATCTAGAGCCTGGCACACGGGGACAGGCTGTGAGATCACGGCGTCCCCAGCGCTAGCAGAGACTGTCAGTACACCCGTGAACGTCACAGAGCCATTTACCGTGCAGGTTTGGCAGCAGGGCAGGTGTGTGTGTGCGTGTAGGGGAGTGGCACAAACCTGCAGCTGCTGCTGGGCAGAGCTTTAAATGTGGAGCAGCCGGAGCCGAGACTGGAACCGGACCTTGTGCGGAGATCCTGCTGAGGTGCTCGTGTGTCACTGCGGAGCGGGACATCTGTCACTGCTCCTCTCAGAGTCTGTCAGCTGGTTATTCTCTTGGCAGCTGAATTCTGGCCAGTATCTTGTTCCCACGCTGGTAACGTCACCTTTAATTTGTCCTCTAATAACGTTTTAACGATACTTTTAATGAAGCTTTCAGAAAGAAGTGGAAGTGAAGCAGATTTCTGGTTATCAGGATTTGTCTGAGAGGAGGATTGCCTGAGGTGTGTCAGTTTGCAGACAAGTAAACCTGAGTTCACCTCGAGCGTCCTTGGAGCTCCACATGGGTGTTCACTGCTCTTGTGCCCCTGCCTTCAGTCCTGGAGGACAAACCAGAAGTGTTTCTGAAGGAGCAGCCAGTGGAAGGATTGATCTCTCCCAGAATTGGGCTTCAGGCACAGAGAAACAGTTCTCCACATCACTGTTGTCCCAGTCACTGTAAGAGAACAGCCAAGCCAAGCTTAAAATCCCAGTTGTTTCTGAATCATGTCAGTCCTGTAACTTCAGACATTGCTCTTCCTTGGCCATGCAGGAAACTCCTGCGCGAATAAAGTGTTTGGAATAATATGATTTTATTTTTTTACTTGCTTCACACCTGTTCTTCCAAAACCCTTTTGTTGCTTTAGAGGTCGAGAGACATAAGGTGTTTTGTTCTCAGTTTTACACATAAAATGTGCTGGCTTATATGATTCATATCTTATGAATGCATTGATTTGAATAATCATCGTTCTTAATTGTTTCTTGAGTCTTTTTAGCCCCTAATTTATTTTTTTTTAATTTCTTAATTACTGCTGGTGGAGTAGCTGTGTGGATTTAGCCTGACTTCCACTTTCTGCTGAAAGAAGTTAAATTTTGTATCCTGTGCTGTTCCTGCAGCTCTCCTGGCTGGAATAGGAAACCAAGGAAAGCTGATTTGAATCAACAGTAAATAGATAATTTATGGTTAAGAACTGATTCAGTATAAATGAACATAATTAATTTCTAGACAAGGTGATTGTGTGTGTGTGTCAGGTACTGCATTTGTGCATGGAAGTTTCATTCCTTTGAATGAAATTCCTTGGAATGAAGTGAAACCCAGCTTTGAACCTGGGTTTCACTGAATCAGATTTTTGTTATTGCTTTAGCAAAAGGTTTTTTAGGGGCCTTCTTTCCTTCCCAGACAAGCTGTTGTACAGTGAGACTTCCACAGCATAAGTATTATGCTTTTATTAGAGGGGTAATAAACACCAGTGACAAAATTCAGGGTGTGACACAGAGCACTCCCTCCTCTTATTTATTGCTTTACAGATGACCGTTCCTATGACGTGAGATGATGATTTGGCTCCTTTCTGGATAATAAAGAATTTATTTTTAAGGGCAAAAATCAAGCTGAATCTTCTTCTTTTGGCTGCTGGGGTTGTAGTTCCATAAACAGCCTTTCCACCAGCCAGTCCAAAAGAGGAACTGGTCCTTCTGAAACTTCGGAGGTGGGTTCAATTTGCTGCTACTGTGTGTGAGCAGAACTTCCTTGCCTTGACTGGAGTCCAATCTGTTCACGTAGCTTAGACCTTGGGCTTTTAGGCCAGAAAATCTAAATAAATCTGTCCCTAACCAGGTGAAAAAGGTCACAAGGAAAGTTTTCTTTCAGACTGAAGAACTGCCCATTCCAGTATCAAAATATGTATAATTATTTCTGTAATTATTAATATGGGAAAGTGCCAAATGTGCATTTCTGAGGCTCACTCCCCAGTATTTAGATGCTTTTACAATACATGTAAAGAGGATTTTGTGCACTCTGGATTTGGATTGGGTGCTGACTCTGCACAAGACTGATTTGAGGGTGAGAGATTTAGGCTGAGGTTTTTCAAGAGGAGCTGAAGTTCAGCTGCTTTCAAGGGAAGCTGGTTGTGACCTCTTAGACTCCTGCAAAGGCTGGACCATGTTCTTTGTGCCCGTTTCCCACTGGGGAAATGGAGATGATTCTTCCCTACTTCATTTCCCCCTGGGGGGGGTGGTGAAATACCAGAAAAAAAAGCAGCATTGGGACCCCAGGGATGTGCAGGAGCAACATGAGTTCACCTGTACATGTGTTGGCTGCTGTGCCACCTTCGTAGAACCCCAGGTGTTCCGTGGAGTTAATCCCCCCAGATCAGAGCCTTCATTAAAGACATTTGGATGGTTTCCTTTTAAAGAACATACCCAGACATTTTTTGCAACAGTTCTCAGAGAGAGCTCGAGCTGCACATTCACCGTGGCAGCTCTTCAGCTCAGCTTTCTCTTCGCAGCCTGGCAGCAGGTGAGGGCTCTCTGTTCAAAATTACTCGTCCCAAAGTCCGGTCTGGGCTCGTGGCCTCGCTGTGTCTCTGAAATAAAACTCCTGTGCTTGCAAAAGGGGACTGCCCCAAAGGAGGATCTTGTCCTTTTAGGGCCCAGAGAGTGAATCCCTTCCCTGGAGACTCCTGGCAGTGCTCCTGCTCCTGCAGTCTGTGGTCAACAGGGATAATTGTGAGCGGTACAACGTGTAATTAGGACGGTCGAGCGAGGCCGTTCCAGGAGGTGGTTTTGGGGAATCCTGAATCCCAGTCCTTAAGCAATATTGCCCACATTCAGGGAAAGGAAGTTTCTGATCCTGCTGTAATATATATTTTAATCTTGGAGACCTCTGTGGAATTTTGTTTGGCGAAGTGGAACGTTTGCTTTACCATGGTTTGTAAATGAATGACGTGTTTAACGCTGTACATAGGTGTGTAGAAAGTGCGGAAACACTGGAATAAAAAAGGGCAAATCCAGACAATCTCGTACAATGACCCTGTTTTTAAAGCCAGGGGGGTTGCTTTGGGTTTATTCCTTGCTATGATGGCCACCTGGGAGGAGCTGGATGGATATTCTGCTGGACTGATGCCTGTCTGGGTGGTTACAGAGTCTGAAGCTCCTGTGACCAGGGTTAGGACACCAGGGACTCGTATCCTTTGAGATGGTTTGACTTCCATGACGCATTTTTAACATGTAAATACATCACAACGTTGGGAAATCCTTCCCCAAAACAGTCCTGGGTAGTTCTAGAAGTACCAAACCGAATCTCTCCCTCTCTGTGGGTTTCCTGTTGGTGGTTCCAAAGAGTATTTGGTGCCCTCTCAAGAGATCTTCAGAATATTTCCCTTGCAGGTTCAATTTTAGTACCCAGTGGTGGTCTGAGCATCTTTATCATCTGGCAAAATGCTTGTGGTTTTCAAAGAACTGGATGCCAAATGAAATTGAGGCAATACTTAGGGTTTGTAGGTGTAGTAGAGGGATTTATAAAAATGGAGTTCGGGACGTCCCTGGGCCGGATGCTCCCTGTGGATATTGCTGGGATCCCATGTGGGATACAGGGGATTCCACAATGGGAATAACCCCACTGGGGACTTCCAGGTGCTGGCACTCCTTCCTGCCTTAAACCAGGCGTGCAGATGGTTTTTGGCAGACACCTCTGCAGCTTTTGGGGCATTTCGGGGACAAGCTGAGGAATGTGGCAGCTGAAGGGTGTCCGAGCAGGCTCCGATGGAAAATCAGGAATGCTGGTGTTGGGATGGAAGGTGGCAGCAGGAAAACTTGCATAAGCCAAAATTGGCACTTCATCTGCTCTTTTGGGATCTGTGAACCTCCAGGACTGGAATCGTGGGCAGAGTCTGTGTTGTGATTCTTTTCTTTTTCCTTTGTGATTTGGATACATGGGAACACCCATCTTCCCGAGGTTTTATATCTGCAGATGATACAGTGGGGTCTTCGTGGTGTGTCTTGTTAATAATAAACAGCTCTGCCTCTTCGTGGGGATGTCTGAGTGTCCTCTGTGGGATGGGAAATCCCGGGGAGTGAATTTAATGCCTGAGGCCGAAGAGAGCGATTCCAGATCCAGGTGGAGTTTGGCTTTTGGCCTCGGGTGATTCCAGGGTGATCCCTTCCACCAGGGAGCTGAGGGGGAGAGCAGTGGAAGGATCTGTGAATGGAAAGGGTAAAAAAAGCCTCTATCTTCCCATCTGACAACAGAATTTACTTATAAAAGTCCCTACTCGGGGAACAGCCAAACTAAAGGTCAGGTTGCTGATGCTTTACCAGTGTCTCAGGTGCCTCGTGCTCTGCAAAATCCGTATTTAGGGGGTTATTTTCTGGGGTGGTTCAAGAGCGCTGAGAAATCTCCTCAGATGAGGTGTTCTCTCATTTTCAGAGTGAATAATGCAGAATTATTCTGCATTTTAATCCCCACCAATTTGAATGCCTCCCCCTCCCCCCAAAATTTTAGGTGCCCACCTGAGAATTCAGAGCCCACAGGGGCTTTGGGTTTGTTTTACTGGCTTTGGTTACTTTCTGTGGGTCAAAATTAAGGTTCTGGTAGGACGCAAAAAAAGAGAAAAAATTAGTTTGACTAAAATTAAATATTCGTTTGACTAGAAATTAAAGACTTTAAAAATTAAAAAATTAAAGCTAATAAAAATTTTAAAAAGGAAACATTTTAAATGAATCCTAAAATTAAAATGTTAACTTTAATAATAAAAAATATTAAAATTTTAAAATTAAAAAAGTAAAAGTAAAAATTGATTAGAAAATTGAAATTTTAAAATAAAAGACCAAAAATTTAAAATCAGTTCGGAAAAAAAATCCAAATTTTAACACTTAAAAAAAAATAAATAAAGATTGATTCGGAAAATTTACATTTTAACATTAAAAATTAATTCGACCGAACCTCGAGGCGCTGTTCAACCCCTAGCCACCCGTTTAAATAGCTAATAACGCAGACGTTTGGCCCGCGGCACGTCAGACACCTCCGCTCCGTTCCCACCGCGAGCAGCGGAACCGCCTCTTTATCCCTTTATTTCCTTAAAATCGTTATAAATTGTTATTCCCTCCCCTTCCCCTCACGCCGGTCCCGCCTCAGCGCCGTCTCCACGGCGACGCGGCCGTAAAGCGCGGCCGCGCGGGTGTCGCGCTGCCGGCGGCGCGGCGCGGCCCAGCGGGCCCGGGAGCCGCGGCCATGGAGATGCCGCTGCCGCCCGAGGGTGAGGGGGCGCCGGGATCTGGGGGGCACCGGCATTTCGGGGGGGCGACGGGAGGGGCCCGGGGCACGACGGGGGGACCGGGGGAGAGCGGGGCCTGACGGCGGCGCCCTCCCCGCGCAGATCAGGAGCTGCGGAATGTCATCGACAAGCTGGCGCAGTTCGTGGCGCGGAACGGGCCCGAGTTCGAGAAGATGACGATGGAGAAGCAGAAGGAGAACCCCAAGTTCTCCTTCCTCTTCGGCGGCGACTTCTACGGCTACTACAAGTACAAGCTGGCGCTGGAGCAGCAGCAGCGTGAGTGGGGCCCGCGGGTCGGGCAGGGCCGGCGGGTCGGGGCCGGCCCGGGCCCCCCTCCCTCAGCCGGGGCCCGGCCCGCCGAGACGCTCCTGCCCCGCGGGGCCCCAGGCGGGCCTGGGGACGGGCAGGGCGAGCGGGGAGACAGAGCTCGGCGCCGGGCCAGCCCTCCCGGGCACGGGGGGCCAGCCCAGCCCGGCCCAGCAGCTCGTGCTGGGTTTCCCCCCTGGAAGCGCTCGGGGAATGGGTGGCTCTCCTCTTTGGCGCCATCCGCCCGCCAGTTTGCGGGAATCGCAGAATGCCCCGAGCTGGAAGGGACCTGTCGGGATCGCGGAACCCTGCGCGGGACACCCCGGCGATCCCACCCTGTGCCTGAGCGCCTTGTCCCGGCGGTCCTGGAGACGAGGGAGGGTGGCTTCGGAGCCAGCCCCGCGGGCTGGCCGTGACGGGGCTCTGCGGGAGGTTTACTTTCCGAGTTTACTCTGTCCGGCAGTGCTGTGCAAGCAAAGCCAGGACATCGAGGCTTCTGCCCAGATCCAGCCCCTGCCCCAGCCCTCGCTGCCGCCAGCCGCGCCCATGCCGGCCCCCCAGGGCACCCCTTCCGTGGAGGAGCTCATCCAGCAGAGTCAGTGGAACCTGCAGCAGCAGGAGCAGCATCTGCTCGCCATGAGACAGGTTGGTTTGAGAAAAACACTCACCTGGTGTGTCCCGGAGTGTCAGTGGCTGAGTGAATGAGGAATGAAAGGCGAGAGGAGGTTTTCTTGCTGAGTGGTGGTGGCTGAAAGGAGAGGGAGTGTTGCTTTCCTTAGTTTTGCTCCTTGGCAAATGCCATCATCTTCCTCGAGTGGATGTATCTGATGGGCAGGTTGTGCTGGGGAGGTTGGTCTGTGATTGAAACCGTTTTATTTACCCCGTGGAAAAACCTTGTTGGTTTTAAAGCGGTCACAATTTATTCTACTTTAATCTTGGTTTAATGCTGCAGGTTGCTGGGATCTGCAAGACATTCCAGTGTGTAGGATTCCAAGCTGGATCTGATTAGGGGTGGAAGGGAACTGTGTGCAATCAACTAGTTGGTTTTTGCAGGAGATGTTTTGGCTGTTAAAGCTGCTGGGAACCAAACTGAAGAGTTCTTGTGCCTTTGTTATGCTCCTTCCATTTAGGAGCTTCCTGCCATAATTTTTTATTCCATGACAGATTTTAGAGGTGGAAATGAACTGGATTTTTCCTGAAGAGTGTGAAGACTCTTTTTCTTTTTTTTCTCCAAACCAAATAATAGAAACATTTTTATGTGGTCACATTGCTTGTTCTTCCACGTAGTTACTTATGTCCAAGAGAAGAGGGGCACAGCAGAGTCCTTCTTTACAAGAGTGTTGGATATAATGTAGGGGTTTTTTTTCTTTCTGTTTTTTTTTCAGGAACAAGTCACATCAGCAGTAGCTCTTGCAATCGAGCAGCAAATGCAAAAGGTTTTGGAGGAAACCCAGTTAGATATGAACGAGTTTGACAACTTGTTGCAGCCAATAATTGACACTTGTACGAAAGATGCGATCTCAGTAAGTGACCTGGGCCTGCCCAGGGCTTTGGGGGTGCTGTGGACTCCTCTATTTCTCAGCCTGCCCAGGGCTTTGGGGGTGCTGTGGGCTCCTCTATTTCTCAGCCTGCCCAGGGCTTTGGGGGTGCTGTGGGCTCCTCTATTTCTCAGCCTGCCCAGGGCTTTGGGGGTGCTGTGGG
>JAYRBT010000083.1:10658-31285 GCA_036023395.1 Myiotriccus ornatus
CAGCCTGCCCAGGGCTTTGGGGGTGCTGTGGGCTCCTCTATTTCTCAGCCTGCCCAGGGCTTTGGGGGTGCTGTGGGTGCCTCTATTTCTCAGCCTGCCCAGGGCTTTGGGGGTGCTGTGGGCTCCTCTACTTCCCGGAGTGCCCAGCTGACAGCAGCTTTGTTGCTGTGTTGTGTGGCAGGGGAGGTGAGAGCCGTCACCCGAGAACTGCCCTTCTTGCAGCTGTGTCAGAGCACTGCAGGAAGCCCAGGTGAGGTGAATGCACTAGGCTGAGCTGAAACATTTAACATTTGCTTTTCCCAGGCTGGCAAGAACTGGATGTTCAGCAATGCCAAGTCTCCTGCCCACTGCGAGCTGATGGCCGGGCACCTGCGGAACCGGATCACGGCCGAGGGGGCTCACTTTGAGCTGCGGCTGCACCTCATCTACCTGATCAACGACGTTCTGCATCACTGGTGAGGGTTAACTGGGAGGGGTTTAGTCATTTGGTGAAGTCTCTCTCCTGGATATTACGTTAGTTTGACTAATCACTTTTTAATTTCTTAACTTTCTTAATTTTACATCTTGAGATGCCCCCAGCTGGCACAAAGATCCAGTGCTTTAGTGATCAGGTTTAGCTTTCACCTTCTTCGTGTATTTTTCCTCCAGACTAGACTTCACAGTAAAAATATAAAGGAGAGAACTCTGTGTTTTATGCATCCACTACTTTTAGAATAGCAGGAGTTGAGATGATTTGCATATTCCAGTGCAGTCTGTTGGAGTGGAAAAGGTAACTCTTCCAATTGCTTTCTTGAAGCCAACGGAAGCAAGCACGAGATCTTCTGGCTGCTTTGCAGAAGGTGGTTGTGCCCATTTACTGCACCAGTTTTCTGGCAGTGGAGGAGGATAAACAACAGAAAATTGCCAGAGTGAGTACCTGGGTTTGGGTTGACTGTGAGTCTTGCTTTGTTAGGTTGGTGCTGTGCAAATTCACAAATAGGAGGATGGGGGAAGACCACTGAGATTTTTTTTCTGATCTGATTGTTTAAACTAGAACTTAAAAGTACCTGAGCTTTATTTAAAAGTTATAATGGTGATGAATGGATCTGAATCTTCAGGGGTTCAAAAATAAGTGCTGAAATCCAAGGTCTTATGAAAAGCTGGAGATGTAAAAATGCTGTGCCTCGGTTTTAATTTGGTTGTTCATAATTGCTAAAAACCTTTCACTCTTGAATTTCTGCAGCTTCTTCAACTGTGGGAGAAAAATGGGTACTTTGATGAGTCCATTATTCAGCAGTTACAGAGCCCAGCTCTTGGACTTGGCCAGTACCAGGTTAGCCACAAAAGTAACAGTTTTATTATTTTCACATATATATATAAAATAAATTTAGGAAATGTTAAACCTTTCAAAAGGAAAAATTAATTTCCTGACCCCCTTGAAGTTGTTTACAAGGGATTAATGAAAACAATGTAAAATACAACCTTTTTATTTCAAGTGTTCAATAATCCAGCTGCTGATGCAGTGCTGGATGCAGGATACAGACTGATACAGTCCTGTACGTACATGACAACGCATGGAAATGAATGTTTGGTCAAAAGGAAACAAGAAATCACAGCTTTAAATTGGGTATATTGAGTATAAAAACTGTTGTGGCAGCAGGAACTATGTGTTTTTATTATTAATAATGAGTGCTGTTGATTTGAGCTGTACTGGAAAGACATTAATAGAAGTGGTGGGTTCCAGCCTGCAGAGAATATTTTGGAAAGCTCCACCAGAGCTTCCCAGTGAGGCTGTGTGCTTCTGGCAGCATTATCCTGCATCCTCAGACATTGTTTTGGGAGAGAGGGTGAAGAACAGCGTAGGGAATTCTGGAGGGGCAGACAGGGCAAGTATTCCAGGTGCAGAGTTCCCTTGTTCTTCACTTCTTTCGTTTCATCAGGCAAATCTGATCACTGAGTACGCAACGGTTGTACAGCCTGTGCAAGTGGCCTTCCAGCAGCAGATCCAGAACCTGAAAACTCAGCACGAGGAGTTTGTCAACAGTTTAACGCAGCAGCAGCAGCAGCAGCAGATCCAGATCCCCTCCCTGGACAACGAGGTGAAATCAACACCCCCCCCTCAGGCCCCCCCAGCAGCCCCAGCCTCGGCTCCACCGTCTGCTCCGGTTTCCCAAGCAGGTACTGCCCAGATGTGGGACCTGAGACCAGCAATCGGTGGGGGACAGTGTGGGGAGGTGTATTGTTTGCTCCTTTCGCAGCAGTGAGGCCCTGGGCTGTGCTGGTTTGGTTCAGGGGGAAGCCTGAACCTGTTTGGAGCCTTGCAGCAGGTTTCAATCTGATGACTGGATGTAAAAATAACCCACGAAGAGGTGAATGTTAAATGGATCAGAAATCCTCTCTCCCGGGAACAGATTTCTGCAGAATAAATTCAGCTGGAGCCTGATGTGGGTGTGCTGCTGTTTTGATGTGACTTTGATGCTTATAGTAGCCTCCAAATTGTTTCAGATGATGGTAAATCTCAGCTGCCTCTGGCTGGTTCTACAGAATATGACACAAGTGGGAGTGGAGTGCAGGATCCTGCCTCGGGAGGACCTCGTGGGCCTGGATCTCATGATCAGATTCCCCCAAATAAACCACCCTGGTTTGACCAACCTCACCCTGTTGCACCATGGGGTCAACAACAGGTAAGAAACAATTCTGGGACCAGATGTGTGGGTTTGGAATGACCAGCTTGGCTGTGGAGGTTTGGGTTGACCCATCTTGGTTGTGGAAGTGCAGTGAAAAGCCGTGAACATTAGAAATCCAGATTCAAATGCCAAGCTTTGTCATTCTGAGCCCAGATAAAAGCAAAGTATTAATTATATTTCCATCTGTCAACTGTCACACTGTTCCTATGAACAAGAGGAACAAGTTTGGTCTTTTCCCATCTTTTCTGTGAAGCTGCTTGTTCAGACCCTGTATTTACATGTCCTCTCACTTTGCCTGTTGCCTGTGGGCTGTATTTACTTCAAAAAGGTAGATTATTGTTATTGTGTTCCTTATTTTCCTAGCCTAATAATGACCAGGCTTCTGTTCTTCCCCACCAGGGACCACCTCACTGCCCGCCCTGGAACAACAACCACGAAGGGATGTGGAACGAACAGAGAGATCAAGGCTGGAACAACCAGCGAGAGACCCCTTGGAACAACCAGCCTGATCCTTCTTGGAACAACCAGTTTGAAGCACCGTGGAACAACCAGCATGAACAACCTCCATGGGGTGGGGGCCAAAGGGAACCTCCATTTCGAATGCAGCGGCCACCTCACTTCAGAGGCCCATTCCCTCCACATCAGCAACATCCCCAATTCAACCAGCCCCCGCATCCGCATAATTTCAACCGCTTTCCACCTCGCTTCATGCAGGATGATTTCCCACCTCGCCATCCCTTTGAAAGGCCTCCTTATCCTCACCGGTTTGATTACCCCCAGGGGGATTTCCCTCAAGGTAAAGTGTGGGCCGGGCCAGGTTTTCTAATTACGAAATGATGGAGTGCTTTGGGGTGGCAGCTTGTCCTCGGTGGACTCTTTGCTGTGGTTTTTCCTGAGGAATGTTGAGTGCTGGGGGTTTGGGGAAGCTGCTGCTGAGAACTGGGTAAGGAAACACGTGCAGAGTTGGATGTTTCCTTGCTCTTTTGAGCCTTCCCTAATGGATATAGAAATTGTAATCCAAGCTCAAGGCAGCATCTCTACAGGCACCTCTGCTGTGGCTATTTCACTTAAAAAATAGGAAGTTCAAAGGTGAGAAGCAGCATTTGCCTGTAAATTTAATCTCCTGCACATCAGGCCGTAGATGAGGGCTGAGGAGAGCTGTGCCCTCTGTAGATGGAGGAAGATAGGCTGGAAGGATTTTTCCCTGTGCATACATTCATCCATGCCCTTTTTCTTCTCTTTTTTTCTTTCTTTTTTGACTGAGAAGCTCTCTAATTACCTGCCTTTAATGTTGTGTGGCTTGGTAGTGTGTGGTAAAATGATCCCTACCTCCAGTTCTCCCTTCTGGTTGGGTTTGTTCCCTCCCTGGAACAGGGAATGTCTGGGAGTGGAGCCAGGCACTGCTTCCCTCGGGAAGTTTGCTGTAATTCTTCCCCCCTGTAGTTTCCATTCCCGTGCAGGAGTTACAGTTATTCTGGAATGATCCTTATTAGGGTAAAGGCCAAAGATCACTGTGGTTCTGTGTGACAAGTGCTTTAGAAGAGCCATTATGTTTCTGTGTAGGAGTTGCTATTTTAAGCTTAAAAGATTCTCAATTCTCCAAGTCCAAAAAACACTGAAAACCAATAGATTAGAGTTTATATGTTTAGGATTGTATTTAGCTTCTCCAGTACAGATTAATTATTTTTTCCTTGAGGTAAAAGAACAGGGAGAACTCCCCCTTGTCCTGAAGGAGTTTAGGGTTAAGCTCAGAACAAGATGCTTGGTTTTGGATTGTAGTGGTGATTTAAAACATCTGTTGTTTCATGTAAAGCTGTTGGAGGAAGGACCGACTGAACCAGATGGTTGAAATTAGGAAGGCAGTGAAGCAGTGACAACACAGACTGTGCTCGAGGTCTGGTGACAGTGAGTCAAGTTGTGTCACCTCGAGGTTGGGCAGTGGCTGTGATGGCATCTCCCGGAAAAATTGTTGGTCCTGCTGCGGAAAATGCTGATTTTCAGTCTTGCATTTTTCTCTGTGTAGTGCACTGAGCTCAGCAAGGTCTCCTGGCTCATCCATCAGTGGTTGGTCACTCACTTCCCTATTTTAACAGGATATTATTGTCTCTACTTCTTCTCCAAATGCCTCTTTAAACAAAGTATTTTCTTGTCACCTACTCATGTGAGTCAATTCCTGCCATATTTATCCCTTTGTGTATGTTGAGTTGGCACAGAGACAGACCTAATTACAGGTCCAAGCTAAGCCATGGCTGTGTCCTTGGCTTCAGAAATAGATCCCATCAGTAGCTGCTCTGCTGCAGCTGAAACATTTTGTCCTTGAGTGTGCCTTTCTTGTGGTGCTTTTGACCACAGAGTGTCCCAAAGGAAGCAGTGGCTCAGGGCTGAAGGATCCTGTTGTCTTGAGAGTGGAGGGAGATGCACTGCAAGGTATTCACAAGAGTGGGCCTGTACCAGTCTCTAAGTCACAGAATCACAGAATGTTCTGGGTTGGAAGGGACCCACAAGGATCATCAAGTCCAGCCCACACAGGGATCAAACCCTCAACCTCGATGTTACTGGCACCATGCTCTAACCAGCTGAGCTCATCTCAGGGTCATGAGTCCTTCAGTTCTGGTGCTTTGCTGGACCTGCCAGGATTGGTTTTTAGGATCAGTGCACTAATTGAAGCCCATCTCTGATTGCCTTCCTTCCTCGCCAGCTGAATAAAACCTTTTAACCCTCCCACCCTGCAGAAATTGGACCTCCTCATCATCATCCTGGTCACAGATTGCCTCACCCTGGCATCAGCGAGCATCCCCCCTGGGGAGGGCCCCAGCACCCAGATTTTGGGCCTCCCCCCCACGGGTTTAACGGGCAGCCCCCCCACATGCGGCGCCAGGGGCCCCCCCACATGAACCACGACGATCCCAGCCTGGTGCCAAACGTGCCCTACTTCGATCTGCCCGCTGGGCTGATGGCTCCACTTGTCAAGGTAAGTGCTTCCAGTGGGATGGAAACATCCACATCCCGTGGGACAGTTGAACGTGGATGGGTAGAATTCCAAAGCCGCCCGTCCCACAGCCAATAGGCAAAGCTGTGGAGGGTGTAAGGGCAGGAGTGGGGTGAGGAGGTGGGGAAAATGGTGATGTTTTTCAGGTGTTTTGTGCCAGAGGAAAGCTGGTGGAGCTCATGTATGTGAAAGACTAATTTCCACTTGAAAATCTGACCCCTGTCTGTAGGAAATGGAAATCCCCAGTGATTTTCAGGTGGTCAGAGGGGCCACTGTGTTCTAGTTTTTGGTAATCAAAATTGTCACAAAGATGTTTTATTAATTGTTATCTATGCAAGGAACGATGGAGAACAGGAATTGTGTCTGTCTCAGCATCTTTGGGGATATTTACATGTATGCATTTTGTGTTTGAGATGAACAGACAGGCCTCTTCCATCTCTAACTGGTGTTACTCTCAGCATACACCAGCCTTCCAGCCAGCCACCTTAGCACAAAGGTGGGTGAGATCTGCCCTTTTATCCACCTGCTGATCCACTTAATGCTCCAGCCAACCTGTGCAGTGCTGGCTCTTCCCACAGAGCTCACCACAGTGACAGCACGACAAAGCACTGGCTCACCTGCAGAACCCTTATTTCTGGACTATCCTTTTTTAATCCAGTAGTGACATCTGAGGTCCCCACACAGTTAAACCTGTATTTATCTCTTCAGGTAGCCACCCCATGACACGTGACACGAATGTAATTTGTTTTGTTTCCGGCAGCTTGAAGATCATGAGTATAAACCTTTAGATCCTAAAGATATACGTCTTCCACCCCCAATGCCCCCCAGTGAGAGACTCCTGGCTGCAGTGGAGGCATTTTATAGTCCACCATCTCATGACAGGCCTAGAAACAGGTAAGAGTAGGTGTAGCTAACAATGGGGTAAGGAAAATGCCCTGAGAAGGTGTCTCAAACCACAAAGTGCCTCTCTGTCTTGGTTCTCCTAATGCTCTTGTTGTGTTGTAACTGCACTTGCTGTTTGATCTTCCACTGAGATTTGTGAGGCTGTTTTGCCCAGGCCTTTTGTTCTGTACAAAATCCAGTGAAAATCCTGAAGGTCACCGCTGAAGTGGAATTTACAGCTGTGCAAATGGAATTTACAGCTCTGTGTGTGGTTGATTTATTGCAGTGAAGGCTGGGAGCAGAATGGACTGTACGAATTCTTCAGAGCTAAAATGAGAGCAAGGCGGAGGAAAGGTCAGGAGAAGAGAAATAGGTGAGAGACCCTGTCTGCTGCCTTCTGTTCAGCTGGGCTAAATGCAGAGGGAAAGCCTTCAGCAACATGCTCATGGCATAACTGAGTTTCAGTGGGCTGGAGTTCTGTGTAACCTGCAGAAAATGGAACTGGCAGGGGTTGCCCCAAGAAGCCGTGGCTGCCCCATCCCTGGAAGTGTCCAGTGGCCTGGTTGGATGGGGTTTGGAGCAGCCTGGAATAGTGGGAGGTGTCCCCGCCCATGGCAGGTGGTGGGACTGGATGGGGCTTTAAGGTCCCTTCCGACCCAAAGCATTGTGCAGTTCCCTGAAGCAGTTTTTGACCCAGTGAAATTTTCCCTGGGTTGCCTGCGGGACTGCAGTGCGTGTGTGTAATCTGAACCTGATCAGAAGTGGGTTTGTGTTTCCGGTGCCTCTCCCAGGAGTTTCACTGCAGTTTCTCTCCTGTTCCCTGTGCAGTGGGCCCTCTCGGTCTCGCAGCCGCTCTAAGAGCCGAGGTCGTTCCTCTTCCCGCTCCAATTCCCGATCTTCGAAATCATCCGGCTCCTACTCGAGGTCGCGCTCCCGCTCCTGCTCCCGCTCCCGCTCCTACTCCCGCTCGCAGTCCAGGTAGAGCGCAGAACCTTGGGAATGGGGGGTGGGAAAAGCCCAGCCCCGGGGCTGACGAGGAGCTGTGGGCGTTGCTCTGGTACGTTGTGCATCTGACGCGTGTGCTCTCTGTTCCAGGAGCCGCAGCCGCTCCCGCTCCTCCCACAGCCGCTCCCGGTCCCGCTCCCGCTCCAGGTCCAAGTCGTACTCGCCGGGAAGGCGGCGCCGCTCCCGCTCCCGCAGCCCCACTCCTCCGTAAGCTTTGCTCCTGTCTGCTCTTCCCTGGGCTGCTGGGAACAGCCCCAGCAAGGGCACTGCCTCACTACTGGGGTACCCCCACTAATTGACAAGCATTTCAACCAAGAGCAGGAAAGAAGACGGGAAGCAGATTTAGAAACAACTTATCTGCTGTCTGTGCTTGTAGAGAGAACGTTATTCTGTTGTGGTGGCTTTCTGTTACAAGCCAGTGTGTAACTATGAAGGCTTTGTACACCTTCCTTGGGAATGACTCCCTTGGGAAGAGGGCAGTGTTTGGTTTCCCCTGGGCTGAGAAGCAGGGGGTGTCAAAGGTGGGAGAAGCATGTGCCAGAAGGCACCTCAGTAACTCCATAATCTAATGGCTTTATTAAAGAATACCTTGGTAGAGTGACTGGGATTGTGTTGGGTGTTAAAGCTGAACAGAATAGAACTGACCTTGCATTGTGTTGGAAGGGTATCACTGGTTCTTAATTTGTTCTTATTTCCTTAGTTCTTCTGCTGGTTTGGGCTCCAGTTCTGGGCCTCCTATACCAGAATCAAGGCTTGGAGAAGAAAATAAAGGCCATCAAATGCTAGTGAAAATGGGTAAGATGCTGTTCTGGAATCTTACGGGCCAGGAAACAAATTCAGGCACTGAACTGTTGGATACAATTAAGGCATGTTCCTAAGGAATTACCCCTTGGCATTCCAAGGTCAGCATAAGGATAGTCAGAGATACAAGTATTTAGAACATGGAGCAGTGGTGGTTTTCTTTCTGGGGAATGGAAGACAGGGATGTGAGTTTGGCATCAGACAGAACTGACCTACCTGAGGTATTTCAGTGCAGGTCAGCAGGGCTGACCAGACTGAGCTTGTGCTGCCTTTCCTCTTGCCCTCCTAAAAGTTTTTAGGGATAGTGCTGCTGTCTGTCAGCTCCTGGAATCTCATGCACATTAATGTTTGTGAAGTAAATGGGATTGTTCATGTGCTGTTTCAGGCTGTCTGTTCCCATCCTGCCGTATCAAACCGATGCTGTCTTTGGTTGTTTCCAAAATTTCCATGTTGCTCTGTCTTCACAACTTAGTAATAAAATAGTGACAGGATTCCAATGTGTCCTTGCTGCAGGATGGAGTGGATCTGGTGGGCTGGGAGCCAAGGAACAAGGAATTCAGGATCCAATTAAAGGAGGGGATATCCGAGACAAGTGGGATCAGTACAAAGGAGTAGGAGTTGCGTTGGATGATCCTTACGAAAACTACCGGAGAAATAAAAGTTACTCGTTCATCGCCCGCATGAAGGCCAGGGATGAATGTAAGTGATGCTTCTCAGCACTTTACAAACCTGGGTGGCCTTGACAGTGATTTTGTCCTGTTTACTGTCCACTGTAAACCCAAATCAAAATGTCAGTAACTGGTAGTTCTTTCTAGTGTGACAGATGCAGTAAAACAACAGGTAAGTGGCTGTGTACTCCAATCGACCCAGCACGTTGTTTTTAGGCCTTGTGTTGTGTTCTGATTTCTGAAAGATTAAGTAATTAGCCACTTCCTGGCTGCAATACTGAGCACCTGCATCTTTGATTGTTACCCCTCAGAAACTGGAGCAGTCAGAAAGGGAGTGGAGGGGGAGCTGTGCCAGAGCAGGGAGATCCGTGTGGCTGGAACTCAGACCACACTTACTGTTATCCCTGCCCTACCCAGACTTTCCTGCCTTACTGCCACATTCTGCCCAAGCCAGAACTGGTAATAAATTCCCTGTAGTGCAGGAAGGGTTCAGAAAAAGTGGAGGTGTTTTTAAGAGATGAAGACAATCAACCCAAGTGATGGATTTTTGCAGAGAGTCTGTGATACATCGAAAAACTGCCCTTGCCAACGGCTAAAAGGAAAAAAATTGGCATGCTCAATGAAAAGTCACTTCTGCCTCTGGCTGCAGTAGATCTGTGCAGTCAGATGGGTTCAAATAAAGCCCACAAGGAAAAGTTCTTATTACAGAGCCCTCATTCCATGAAACATTTCAGGCAGCTCAGGTGACTGTGGAATGTGTAAGAACTCTTTTCCCTGTTGTTTCAGTGAAGCGTGAAACACAAGACCCTCCACCACCCGAATAAGACTCTCTGAAGAAAGATGTCTTGCATCTTCTACAAAACATTAAACTTGTCAAAATCCGGATTAAAGTCTGGAGGAAGTGACAAAATTAATTACTTGTCAAAACTATGGTGAAAAATGGAAAGCTATGACATGTACTTCAACACTTGTTTAAAAAAGGGCAGTTGTTACCATGACATGTCTAGCAAGTTAAAAAACTTCCATTTATCTTGCAAAATTTTTTTAATTAGTTCCCAGTTTTATATTAGAACCAAGCTCCAGTCAGTGTGTCCCTGGTGCAGGATTGTGCCCCACTCATCCCTGTGGAATAACACAAGTTATCTGATGTGGTTGCATGTTCTCCAGTTCCATAATGTATGTTTATTTCTCTCAAAAGGTTAATTCTATTTGAAGTGGAGGGGTGCTGCCTTGGGATCAAGTCAGACTGATGCTGAGCAGTGTATCCTAATGTCTAAGTGGGGAATGAAGCATCTAGATCCAGTGCAGGTGACCTTTGAGCACTGTGCCAGCTTTTAGAACCTTCCAGCCACCTCCAGGCCCCCCCAGCAGCTGCTGCAGCCCCCCCTGGGCAGGACACGAGGGGCAGTTCGCTGAGGGCTGGGCAATGCTTTGTAACGGGACACAGTCTTGGAGCTTTTTATATTTTTGTACATACCCTTTAATAAAAGCTAATTAGTTCACTAGAAGAGAATCCATTTTCTCTGCTCTGTTTTAAGTTTCTGTCAATGAGACGTTCTCGGAAACTTCCCTGTGATCTAAAGGAGAGGAGAAACAGAACCTTTTTTAACTGTTTCCAGCTAGAGCTGTTAGGCCCTTCCACTGCACCTCCAGTCCCCAGGTCTGCGTGGCGGTTCCCTTTCCCAGTTGTTTGTTTGTATAGGAAAAAAAAACCACAAACCCTCTTAAAACCATCCAGTTAATGTGGTGGAATATCAGTTTGTTCTAGATCTGCTGTAGCTGTGGAACTGTACCTGTCTGTGAATCAGCATACACCACCTGTATGTTACCAACTTGTGAACTTTATTGTTTTGCCTTCCAATAAACACTTCTTTTTTTTTTTTTTTAAATAAAAAATGAAATGGCAGCTCAGATTTTGGAGTAAATGGATTCCTGTACCTTGACTAGAAGCCTTCCTTGAATTTATTTTAACTTTGTGTGTGTTTGGGGTGGTTGTAATCTGACAAGGCTGATTCTGTAGAAACACTGTTCAGATAATGGCACTAAAGTCAGATCTGGTAATTTTCTGCTGTGGTTACATTTCTCAGGGGCTGTAGTTACAGACTTTCACTTCTACCACAATCACAGATGTGATCACAGATCTCACACTGCATGATAAACATGTACCCCCTGCTGACTTACCACAGTTCCTTTAGAGAGAAGTGTTTTGTTGGTTTTTTTACTGATAGAGTCTGGCTGAAGGTTCCTGCCTATCCCTGTATCATGTACATGAGGAAAAAATTCAGGTATAGAAAAGTAAATTATATATCATAATTAGCAGTTTGTACAAATCCTTCCAGTGCACAGTGTATTCACAATTCTATCTGTACAAGTTGAAAGGGTTTCTTGTTCCAGCCTTAAAGCTGGAAATATAAAAGTTAAAAGTTCAAAGAGCCAAAGCAGTTACTCCTCCTGGGCTCTCTGAATTTCTTCAAGGGCTTGTTCAAGTGTTAGAGGTGGAGATTTGTGATTCTTGATGTACTGCAAAGAAAAACAAGACACAAATTTCTTTGTTAGGTAAATAATGACTTTCTAGTATTTAATAAATAATAAATCTCCATGGTAAGATACCTGTGAGGTACCTGCACTTTGCTGTGCTAGCACCAGAAAGTGACCCTTCTGCTGCTGCAGCATTTGGCAGATCCCTGCCTGTTTGTAGCTAAATGCTACAGCAGAAAGCCTAATCTTTCAAAGCTGTGGCCTCCAGCAAAACTTCAACCTTTGCACAGTAAAACCCCCACAACTTATTAATTAATACCATGCACAGAAACTCGCTTCGCTGCAAATACCAGAAGCATCTGGAAAGGAGCATCTGCTCAGTCTGTCATAAATACCTCCTTAGCCTCCTCCAGGCTGTGGTAGTGGAACTTCTCGTGCTCCAAGGACTCCACCAGGGCCGAGTGGAGGTGCTGAACGTTCTCCATGAAGTGCTGGGTCAGCAGCAGGTGCTGTTTGCACATGGAGTGCAGCGCGAGCACGGAGGGGCTGTAGGCAGTCAGGGCTGGGGGCAAGGGGCAGGAGGGGCTCTGGTGAGGCTCAAAGCACGGCTTAGGCACGGGGAACAACATCAAACACAAGGGTGAAGGTGTTTTTGGGTACCTTCTACTGCATCCATGCTGATGACGTGACTGGCAATGGGCACTGGGTCGACGTAGCTGGTTCCTACAGGTGGGCTCAGCACTGCAGAGGGGTTTGCTGTGCCAGGAAACATCAGGGTTAGTGGGGAGAGGCTGGAAAGGTTTAGTGCTGCAACTTCAGACAGTCTCTTGGGACAGCAGCTGCCCAAGAAACCCTGTAAAACCCCAAAACCAGCCCTAAAACCACTGTAGAGCCTAACAGGGAATTCTGTCAGCCAAAAAATGCTAAAATAGTTCTACAACCTCCACGGTTTCTTTACTCTTCCACTCACACCTACCACTGCAAAAGGCATCTTTTCTAACCCTAGGCAGAGTACAAATAAGGGCTTTTGTACTCAAAAGAAGCTCCTGTTTTCAAGCACACTTGAGTTTCTACTTTCTCCTCCTCGAGTGGGGCAAGAAGGGGCTCTCAGGACTTTTTCCTTGAAATAAAGAGCCAGGCTGGGAGCTCCCCCTCGGGAATGGGAAAGGTCACAGCTGATCCATGAGCAATCACTTCAGTAACACTACAATGCTCTTATTTACAATAGTAAGGATATCAGAGTGGTGAATTCATTGAAGAGTATTACTCGTGCTATTGTGAGCTTTGTCACCAACACTCACCCAGCCACAGGTCCTGTGGGGGGGGGTTTAAAGCAAAAACCAGTTCTAAGTTCTCATGACATTCAATCTCAAGCTTTTCTGTGGGCAACAGATTGAAGTGTTGGGCTTTGAAAGCTTTTAATTTGGCACCAGCAAGGAGCAGCTGGCACTGAAACTGAAACAAAGTGGGCTGACATATATAAAAGTTGCCTGACAGAGCAGAGCTCTGCACTCACCCTTTGCCCAGCAGTAGGAGAAGGGGGGCTCTGCTGTCTGAACCCCAGTTTCCCTCACTGGCACTCGGTGCCCCCGTTTGTGGCGCTCCCGGGGGCCCAGCGGGGCCGAGGCTGAGGACGGGTGTCCCTCAGGGTGTCCCTCAGGGTGTCCCTCAGGGTGTCCCTCTGCCACTCTGGACACAGAGTGCCTGTCTGGTGTACACAGAGACCTTTCAAAGTCTTCAGAGTATTCTGAGTTAAGAGTTCTCTCATCCTCCTCAAGAGAATCCTGTTGGTGTCCAGGGAAATCTGTGGAAGCTCCACTTAAATGCTCAGAGACTTCGGCTTCGGTGACACTTTTTTCAGCGTCCCCACCATTCACACCAGTTACTGTGTTGGTCAGTTTAGAAGAACCTCGGTCCTCTTCCACTGTCACATCTTTGTTTGATTCTTGACTCATTCCAATGTCTTTCCCCTGTAAAATGAGTTATTTTAGACCCTCCACCCAACAGAGCAGACTGGGAATAGGTGTTAGTAGGGAATTCCTACTCACTTTCTGCTTTAATTCTGCTGCCTCAGTGGGGATATCTGGGGCCAAATCATCAAGGCTCAGGATATTCAGTCTGAAATCTGCAATCAAATGACACACTGACATGAGAATTTGCATGAAAGTCACAGCACACTTCCCCTTAAATGAGAAAAGAGGGGGGAAAATCAGTATTGCCTTCCTAGTTTAAAGTGTAATACTAAAAGGTAATTGCAACCAAACACACTAAATCTTTAGAAAAAAGAAACAAAACTACATAATTGCTTTGTTAAGGCCTTGGTTGATGTAAAATTTCACCAGTGAATCCTTTCAAAGTGATTATTTGCCCTGCTGATTAGTGAATTTATCAGCTTATCAGTACAATTCATGCCAGGTCTCCTTGAGACAGTATTTTAGAAAACTCACCATTTGAGCTGCTGCTGGTTGGATCTTCTGCATCTGAGAATAATTCATTTAATGATTTTATTTCACTTCTGTCACTTCCAAGAGATTCTTGGCTTTGTTTGGTGGAGCCTGTTTTAGGCAGAGCAATCTTCACAGGGTTGTCTTTCGTGGAAGATCTCATGGTATGTCCTGACAGGTTTCTGCTGGTGGGTGAAAGTGCTGCTGAATTAACTCCACTAAAAACACTTTCCTGTGAGTCTTTGTTGTGAAAAGAAGATGTTTTAGGTAACTCTGTTGGTGCAATTTCCTTCTGAGACAGAGGAGGCCTTCCTGATGCAGCTGGAGTCTTGTTCTTTTGAAGAACATGAAAAACAGATTTAAGTGTTAACTTCATTATTATGTTTAGAGTGCTAGAAAGGAAAACAAATCATTATGGGTAAAATAAGAGTAATTTAAGATGATGTTTTAAGGTGTCAAGAAGTGAAGCTGAATCCTATCATGAGCAAGCCACAAATGCAAATTTAAAATTTAGTATCTGCTGTTATCTAAATTAAAAGCGACCAACCAATTAAAACAACTCTATAATAAAGTATTTATGGAAATATATAATCCAGCAAAGTTTGTATTTACCTTTCCATCTGCCTCAACCTTCTGATTCCCGTTTCCACTGGAAAACCCCACGGAGCTCTCCATCAGTTCTCTCATTTCCTCTTCATCACTATCCAGATCCAGCTGTTGGTTAACCATAACGCTCTTTTTAGGGCTTTCCTCTTCCTCAGAACTCCCGTCCCTGCGGGTCCCACTCTCCTTGGTGGCACCAGAATTCTTCAGGTACTTCTTGCCCCTGGCACGGCGTTCGTGCCCTGAGGCAGAGGAGGAGGAGGAGGACTCTTCATGCAGAAGCTTCAGGCCCGGGTCAGTGTTCTGCGATTCCAGCTGCTTTTTCCGGCTCATGATCTTGCTTTCCAGCTGAGCCACTTTGCTGAGGACTGAGCTGGACCGCGAGTGGGCTCCGTGCGCGTTCCCCGCCCTCGCGGTGCCTCCCAGCGCCGGGCACCGCCGGCTGTCCCGGCCGATTCCATCGCGCCCCTTCAGGAACCTGCCCCGGCCCCACGGGGCTCTCCCGGCCGCCTCCAGCTCCGCGTCCACCCCCCCGAGCCCGGCCGGGATGGTCCTGCCGCGTCCCTGCCGAGAATCCCAGAATCACCCGGGTTGGAAAAGCGCTCCCGGGTCACCGAGCCCCCCCTGTGCCCGATCCCCACCCGGTCCCCCAGCCCCGAGCACCGAGCGCCACGGCCGCTCCTCCCTTTGACACCTGCAGGGGTGGGGACTCCAAACCTCGCCGGGCGGCCCCTTCCAGCGCCCGACCGCCCTTTCCAGGAAAAAACGCCTGGATATCCAACCTGACCCTCCCCGGGCACAGCCTGAGGCTGATTCCTCTCGTGCTGTTTCTCCCCTGGGAGCAGAGCCCGACCCGCCTCCTGTCGGGGAGCTGCAGAAAGGGGGTTGTGCAGATCGCTCCCCACACGAGCCCAGGAACGGACCGAGCTGAGGCACCGGCGCCTCACCTGCCCTCGGCCCGCGGGGGCCCGAGCGATCGCGGCCATCCCGGACGGGACGGAATGGAATGGGATGGGATGGGATGGTAGGGGACGGGGCTGGGGCGGGACCGCCCGGCCTGAGGCGGCGGCGGTGGCTCCACCGGGCCCGGGCGTATCCTGGAGACCGCCACTCCCCAACATCCCGCCCGCTCATTGGCTCCGCCCTCCCCGCCAGCCAATCCCAAGCAGGTTTACTGCCGCCCGCCCCGGGCGCGCAGACTACAATTCCCAGCATGCGTCGGGGTCGATAAATCGGGATTTATCCAAACCTCCTGATGGGGGAATTAATCGGGTCGTTCAGCAGGATTTCTGTTCAGGGTTACGCACTGCAGTCAAGGGGTTGTTAACTCTGGTGTATTTGATGCCAAAACGTTTGATCCCAGGCCAGCAGAAGCTTCATTGGGTGAAGGACCTTCATTGGGTGAAGGACCTTTGCGGGGTGAAGGACCTTTGCTGGGTGAAGGCTGCTTTGACAAGTTTTAGGGTAATGAGGTGGGTTTGCCCAGGAGAAAGCTGGGTGTAGGTCATCCAGCTAAAGGTCGATCAGTGCCTTGAGTAGAAGAACATTCCAAGGGCACCCACAGCCCTCCCTGGCCCTGCTTTGCCCACATGGCTGAGGCAGCTGGCACAGAGCCCTTAGGAGGAATTTCTTCACAGAAAGGGCGATTAGGCACTGGAACGGACTGTGTAAATATCTAAAGATTGGTGTCAGAGGACGGACCAGGCTCTGCTCGGTGGTGCTGAGCAATAAGACAAGAGTCAATGCGCAGAAACCGATGCCGAGGGAGTTCCTCTTGAACGCGAGGGAGAACCTCCGAACTGTGCGCTGGAGCTGACTGCCCAGAGACTGCGTGGAGCCTCCCTCACTGCAGATATCCCGAAGGGCAATAATGCCGTGCGGTCAGGGACGGGCACGACGACGGGATCAGGCGGCCCCTTCCAACCTGCCCCCTCCTGTGACTCCGTGAGCGCCCGGGCAGGTTCGCACTCACCGTCCCCCCGAGGTTCGCCCGGACGCGGCGCTCAGCGCCTGGCAGGGCGGCGACCTCCCCGCCGCGGGCCGGACCCCCGATGACCTCGGCGGCCGTTCCCGAGCCGGCTGATCCCGCGGGCGGGCCCCGCTAGAGCCGCGGCGGGTCCCGGCTGGCCCCTCAGCCGCCCCCGGGCCCGCCCGGCCCGGCCGAGCCAGCGCCTCCCGCCCCTCGCCCCGCCCCGGCCGCGGCCCGACCCAGCGGCAGGAAGATGGCGGCGCTCATCCCCCTCAGCCAGCAGGTACCGGCCCGCGGCACCCGCGGCCCTCGGCTCGGCTCGGCTCGGCCCGGCCCAGCCCGCCCGGGCGGCCGAGGCGAGCGGCACCGGCTCCTGCCCGCGGGCGGGGCGGCCGGGCCGGCGCTGGGTGCGGGGCCCTGTGCCCGGGAGGGGCTCGGCCTGAGGCGGCGTTGGGGGGGGCAGCGGGGCCCGGGCGGGGTGGGGCGGCCCCCGCGGCGTCCCCGGGGCTCGGCAGGGCCGGGCTGGGGCGGCGGGGGAAGCGAAGGCGTGCTCCCCTCGCGGAGGGGCTGGAGCTGCGCCCGTGGGGGAGGCAGGGCACGGGGGGCTCGGGGCGTTTCCCCCGGGGAGCCGCGGGGGTTGCTGAGGGGCCGGCGATGGGGCTGCGACCTGCGGCGGGTCACCCCCTTTTCCGTGCTCGTACCCCGGGCTGTCGGGACAGGGTGTCGTGACTGACAGGCTGGAGGGATGTTTGGGGGGCGCGGGGACCCCGGGAAGGGGCTGCGGGGCGAGCGGGAGGTGTTTGCTCGCCCGTCCAGCAGCAGGTCAGGACCAGGCACATCCCCTGACCCTGGGCAGAGGGTGACGAAGCTCTGGAAGAGGCTCTTTCCAGCTCTCTTTGGATGCTTGGGGTCCCCGCGCTGATTTTTGTTGTTATAAGTTTTTTTTTGTTCCCCCCCCCCCTTTGTTTGGGTTTTTTACATTAATTTCTCACCCAAATAATTCCAACCGAAGCAGTGTGATCGCTGTTTATTCTTTTCCATACCGCTGGGAATAGGGTTGGTTTACTTATTTCCTTTTCAAAGCAGTGCCACCCTTGACGCCTGGAAATTAAAACTTATTTTCTACACTGTGCTAGGCCAGTCAGGAATTCAGAACAACTGCTCCTAGTAGTTCAGATTATTTAAATGCGTCGTTTTCCTTTTAAGAATGGCCTTTTATTCGAGATACTTAGAAAATTTATCTCTCATTGGAGTAATGTGATGCTTGGATAATGTATAATTTGCTGCGTGTCATTATTTTCCAGTGCATTCTGATTTTAACCTTCTTTTTCTGGATTGAACTGTCAAGAGCAGTCTGGCTGTAACAGAGCAGTAAACAGAATTTCCCTTAATGAACTAAAAGAGGACATTAACAAACTTCCTCTTTTAATAGCCTCAGCTTGGTGATTACTAAGGAGATGTGTGCTGGTTGCTGTAAATGCCAGAAATTGAATTTGAAGGATTAGGAGAGGGCACATGTGCTGTATGTTGAAATATGTCCACGCAGAAAGATATAAAATAAGAATATTGGTTTCAGCATGTTGGGAGCTATAAACAGTAGGGGTAATCCTTGTGAAAGGATTGTGAAAAGCTTGTGAAAGTGTTTAATTGTATTTTGTAATTAATAATTTATCATATTAATGGTTTTAGGAAGGAATTCTTTACTTTAGGGAGGAATTCTTGGCTGGGAGGGTGGGCAGGCCCTGGCCCAGGTTGCCCAGAGAAGCTGTGGCTGCCCCTGGATCCCTGGAAGTGTCCAAGGCCAGGCTGGAGCAACCTGGGCTGGTGGGAGGTGTCCCTGCCCATGGCAGGGGGTGGAACAGGATGGGCTTTCAGGTCCCTCCCAACCCAAACCACTCTGGGTTTATATATTATTTATCTACCATTTAATATTTCATCTCTCTGGCTGTGCACAAACCCTGTGGAAGAGCAAGCCTGTCAGGTCAGTTCTTGGAGCTCAGTCCAGTTCCAGTTGTTTATGTCGGATAACTTTGTTCACCTTCCCAGTGCTCTCTCCAATGTGCCAAGTGCGTTCAACCTGCAGGCTCAGGAGGTTTTGGGGAGTTACCTTAGAGGTATCGGGATCCTTCTGCAGACCCTTTTGTAGCTCAGGTTTCTGAGACAACTCAGGGCATTCAGCAAGTAGCATAAGGGCAAAAGTCATATTTTTGGGGCAGCAGCAGCCTTCTTTTGGCTCTTGTCTTTATGAACACCTTGTTTTCCCCCTGTTACACTCCCTGTTTTCATCTGTCCGTGTGGGTGAAAGAGGAGTTTTGGAGAGGAGGACACCAAGGAAAATAATTCAGCTGATCCAGAGCTCTTTGTGGCCCTAGGGTGACTCAGGAAAGAGAACTGGGCGTGTGAGTTGTTCTGGTGGCAGCAGCTTCCTCCTGCCTTTCCCCCAGATCCAAGGGACTTGGATCAGTGTCCATGTGTGAACCACAAATGCAGTGTTTGGATCTGCACTTCGCATTTCTCCAGGAAATCCACCTGGCAGAACAAACAACAAGGCACCAGGAGGATCTTTTTGGGAGCTGGTGGGAAGTGTTGGTCAGAGATGAGGTTTGTGCGGGAACCGTGGGGTGGTTAAACTGCAAGGCCCCTCTGACAGGTTGGGCTTTGACATCACCAGCTGCAAACTCTTCCCAGTGTTTGTGCCTGGTTGCCAGGGTTGCCAACCCTCGGGCAGGTCCTGCCTCAGCAGATGCCACCAAATTGCAGGATCCTCCTGAGTGATAGCGGTGTCGTCACGTGTGGCGACCGGCAGATAAGGGAGCTGGGCTATTTTTATCACTTGAACCCATTTTGTCTGGTCTGCTTCATCACAGAGGTGCAGTCATTTGGGTAAATCAGCCAGAGAGAGGCTGAATCCTTGGGAAATTCTGCAAACAGTGCTGAAGGGCTTCCCAGCAGCACTTGGGGGGGAATATTTTCCATGCTTCACAGCATGGAAGGCCATCACCCAGGGTTCCATGTCCTGGGTGACAGGGATGTCTGGTGCTGGGGTGAGATCATTCAGGGCTGCTGCTGGAGTGGTTTGCTCAGTCTCTTGGTACGACTCCAGTCTCTCTGCACGCCCTGGGTCACTCATCAGATCAGTTAGAGGAGCTTGTAGTTGGTGTTTGACACTGAGATCTCTGGTAAACAAGAAGTACAAGGTTTGGTGATGGTTGGATTCACACTGGGACAGACTATTTCCTACTTGCACCTTTTGTCTGAAGGATGTGTTTTCCTGCTGGGCAGGAACACAGTGCTTGGCTGTGCTGGACCTTTACGTGTCAGCAGAAAGAACAGTCAGGTTCATGAGTTATAGTCCAGGCATTCTTCTGAAATCCTGTCCACCCTCAGGAGCTTCCAGAGGTTTGCTGACATTAGAGAATGCAGCAGCTTGTTTTGTGGATGGATGGATAGAAGTGAAGCACATTTAAGATGCTTAGGAAACTGTTCTGAAAAGGCAGGATTTCTCTATCCAAATAGAGCTGTTAATCCTCAAAGAGTCAGTGTTTGCTTATGCTCAGTTGGAGGGTTTCATTATTTCAGATGGCTCCTTAAATTAATATTTGGCATGTTGATTGTAAATTCACAGCAGGGTTGTCTTGGTGTCAAATACAATTTTATTGGGCTTTTCCTTCATCCTGTTTCTACCCTCCTTCCACTCAGAGTGGACAGAACATCTGGAAATGCATGGGGATGACAGGGAGGCATTTGGGAGGTGACATCCCAGTGATGGGAGTTAGTTGGGAACGCTCCTTTGCCAGGTGTCTTACTGGTGGCCTGGAGGTGCAGAGAGGTTGTCTCAGGCAGGCTTTGGGGTGTTGTCACACCTCAGCATTTTGCTCATTCAGCTGTTTGTGGGGTTGTTTTGTTGATTGCTCTCTAAGGCCTTTAAGTTGTTTTCTCCTGGGTTGATTTTGGGGTTGGCACTGAGGCTGTGGATCAGTGTGCAGGGACAACCTGCACAGGAACTCCCGTGGCAGCTGGAGGAGGCAAGTGAGAAGGTGGGTTTTGGGGGGATTCTGCCTCTTTTGGCGTTTCAATTCCCATCTGCTTGGAATGCCAGCAAGAATGTCAGCAATCTACTTG
>JAYRBT010000083.1:60730-75090 GCA_036023395.1 Myiotriccus ornatus
CTGTACTCCTGATCCCTTCCATTCCCTGTACTCCTGATCCCTTCCATTCCCTGTACTCCTGATCCCTTCCATTCCCTGTACTCCTGATCCCTTCCATTCCCTCTGTTCCTGATCCCTTCCATTCCCTGTGCTCCTGATCCATTCCCTGTGTTCCTGATCCATTCCCTGTGCTCCTGATCCCTTCCATTCCCTGTACTCCTGATCCCTTCCATTCTCTGTACTCCTGATTCCTCAATTCCCTGTACTCCTGATCCCTTCCATTCCCTCTACTCCTGATCCATTCCCTGTGCTCCTGATCCATTCCCTCTACTCCTGATCCATTCCCTGTGCTCCTGATCCATTCCCTGTGCTCCTGATCCATTCCCTGTGCTCCTGATCCATTCCCTGTACTCCTGATCCATTCCCTGTGCTCCTGATCCATTCCCTCTGCTCTTGATCCCTTCCATTCCCTCTGCTCCTGATCCATTCCCTGTGCTCCTGATCCATTCCCTGTGCTCCTGATCCCTTCAGCTCCCTGTGCCTGCTGACTTTTGGGAGCAGATCCCAGCTGGGTGCGAGGGAGGACGGACTTTGGGCAGGAGAGGCTGGGCTGGGAGCAGTGGCAGCTGCTGGGTGGGTGAGCAATCCATGTTTCCCGCTCTCCTCCTCTGTGATAAACGAGGATTTCCCCAGGTCTGAGCCAGTTTTATCAAGTTCATGAACAGCCACCAAAGTGCCTTAAAAGCTCCCAGCTTGCCAAGTACCCACTGAAACGTGGGAGTTGTGCTTTCCTGATGGGAATACACTCTGAGATTGCTGTTCAGTTATAGTTCCAAGAACTGATTCCAAAACAGATGATAACTTTCATGCAAATAATGTCTGTGATTCAGGTTGTTACACGGAAAAGTGTAAATGTTTGTTTTGAGAGCGTTTGTAGATTTTCCTTTATCAAGTACACACTGTAATCAAGAGTGTTCCTCCAAGGAGTATTTTCCTTAGAAATTGGGTGTGTACTTGTCAAGAGAATCTTTTTTTATTATTATTTTTAAGAGGGAAAAAAAAAATCCATTTATCTGTTTGGTTGTTTGACCTCCCAGAGTGGTACTTTTGGCAAGGGGAATTAAAAAATTAACCACATTAACAAAGAAAATGCACAAACATTATTATATTCCACAATAATTCCTGTGATTTCATTTGTGATTGGGGCGGAATAGAAGAACAAGCAGTCACCTACATGAGGTAGATTGCAGAGCAAGCACCCCAGAACAAGGTGATTTCCTAATCAGTCTCTTTTTCCTTGTACAAAAGTGGTGGTAGGAGGATAAACCAGTCCTAGGAAAAAAAAAAAAGCAGAATAATTGCCATTTAATCCTATTTATCATGGTCTGTCTTTAGTGATACATATTTTTACCTATTTTGCCTTTTATGTAATCCCAAACCTAAACTTAAAATACCTCTAATCCTGGAAAATCAAAACTCACACTTGTCAAATTCTTTTCACCAAATGCCTTCGATATTGGGTTTTGTCCTTTAAAATCTCGCTGGTGTTAATATTTTGGATGAGCCAATCAACCCCCTTTAAACACAACAACTGTTTGAGATGGTTTGCACTGAGGAATAAATACCATTACATTTGGGTAAATTCTCACCCAGGGGAGGCTGGATGAGGCTAAAACGTGTCAGCACAGTCTCCTATTTCAGGGCTTTGCATTGTCCATGGTAAGTAACTTCTCTTTTTCTCCTTTTGTTTGTTTTTTTTTGTTTGTTTTTTTTTCCTAACCTTTCCAGGTAAAAGCACTCCTGTCAGCCACCTTGGGCCTGCAGATTTCCCCAAGCCCCACGACCCATTCCAGCCATTTGGGGCTGACAGCAGTGACCCCTTTCAGAGTAAAAAGGGGTTTGGGGACCCCTTTAGTGGAAAAGATCCATTTGCTCCCTCCTCTTCAAGTAAAACTTCTAAAGACTCTTCCTTGGGGTTTGCAGACTTCAGCTCTGTAAGTTAAGTTCCTTGTCTCAGCAAACCACTTTCTGCTCTGCTTGCAGCAAATCTGTTGGGGTTTTTTTTATGTTGTTTCACCTGCAAACCTACTGTTCCCTGGCTTCTGTCTCTCGCTCCCTTCATGCTGTCCTCATTGGTTTTGTATTAATATTTCTGTAATAAAAAGGCGTTCTTTCAATAAAACAGAAGTTTTCGTACTAAATTTCCAAGGGTTTACTTGCATTTAAGTTATTTTAGCCCAGCGTGCTCTCAAACCCTCTCGTAGCAGAGCCTTTGTATTGTTTTTATTGCATGAAGGCTGCTTTGTAAACTGATTTTTTTGGGGGGGGGGGGGAGGAGCCAAAACGATGTAAAGACTCCAAAGCGATTGCTGAGAACGTTTCTACAGCAATGTCACCACACCCTGAGAAGCAGATCCTTAAAGGGAAAGTTTCCATGAAGCATTTGTAACTGTTTGGGGATAAAAAGTTCTGACGATCTTGTCGGGACCTTTGCTGTACGTGATGGATTGTGGTCAGAGAGGGACAACAGACCAGACAGAGAGTGAAAATTCACCTCTTGAATTTTGTCCCAGTTTCTGAGATTTTAGAAAAGCCCTTGTTGGACAAAATTTTTAAAAAAAAAACCAAAAACCCAAACCGAAATGGTTTTGTAGAACCAAGATAGAAAAGGCCCCCCCTGCGCTCCCAAAGACGGTCCCACAAGGCTGGAAAGCAAAACCAGGTGCCTGTTCCTTACCGGGGGTTTCCAAAGCCTGCCTTTGCTTTGGGTGCTGGAACTGGGAGCTGTTGTAAATGCACTTACTGCTCCGTGGGTGGATGGAACCTGTTCCATCCACAGCCTCAGGCTTTCCCTCCTTCCCGTGTTTTTGTTCTTTTGTTGGCCCTGCAAGTGAAAGTCCATCTGCTCCTCAGCTCTGCTGGACACAGCTCGGTGCTCAGCAAGTGGGGATCTTCAAGCTCCATCTTTCAGGTGGTTTCTTTTTCGTGTTTGGGTTTGGTTTGTTGCTGTGGGGCAGCTCTTTTTTTTCCCCTCCTTATTATTTAATATCAAATGTGTATCACGTTGCTGTCGTTAGTTGAGGTCGTTTGTTCCGATTTCAGTTGGGCCCTCAGGGCTTTCATTTATCACTTTAGGACCGTCCAAGCTCGAGGTTTTCTGTGTGTTTGACCCCAGCTGGTCCAGCCTGTTGGATTTGCACAGTTCAATTCTGCCTGTATAAAAACCGGTGACATTCTTAATAAAAATAACACGCAAAACTTGCTTTATCTGAAATTTCTTCCAACAACACCTTCGTTTCTCCCTGCAACCAAAGCCAAAGGATGGAATGGAATGACTGTTGCCCAGTCCTTACTCTGTACACTGCATTTCTGAAGGGCAAATTGAGGTTTACTCCGAGTGATTGGGTCAGAAATGATCAACCAAAGTCTCTGATCCCCATCCTAGAGGGTCAGTTTTGCTGTGCCTTTATTTTTTTCCAGCTGGGATGAACCTTAGGAGAGAAGGGAAAAGCAGGAAAAATGAGATAATGAGCAGCAGCCACTTAGTAATTCCTGTGAAGTGGCATCTCATCCCATGAAATCAATTCTTAAATCGGTTTTGTGAATTGATTTAACAAAAAAAGAGAAGCATCGACTGAATTTGGCTGAAAAGACAGAGGTTTGATCCCTGTTCTCTTCAGTTTAGGGGGTTTTTAACTTTTATAGCACAATTATGCTGCTCCCCTGGACAGTTCCTAATCCTTCAGTGGGATGTTTTCGATGCACTAATTCCCTTGCAATCACTGAGATTATTGTGCTTGGGAAACCTTTTATTCCCAGTGGGAATGAAAATCACTTTCCCTTGCAGATGATTTTTTTGACCACACGGATCACGTAGGACTGAACAGTCAAATAACCCAATTTTTAGTTGAAATCCTTGACTGTTGCAAAGAGAGAACGTGAAAACCTTCACTGGATTTTAGTAGCACTTTATGAAATTTGCCTTTTTTGTTGGTTTTTCTTTCTGAGGCACTGGCAAATTCCTGCACCCAGAGCTTACCTCTGTTCTCCTTGCATTCTTAGCTTTGTTGCTGGCTTTGGATATGATTCATTGGAACAAAACAAGAGCCTTTTGGTAGCTCAGATTTCGGGTATTTCGGGGTTCCAGCTGCAGTTTACAGGACAACAAGAAAAGCCACCTTTTTCCTGACAAAAGGTGGTTAAATTTCCAAGGAACAGAACACAGGACTAAACTTTTTCTCCCAGTGCAAGCTGGAAATTCAGTGAACACAAGTCAGTGCAGGTTTTGGGGTTTGGTTTCCTCATTCGTGCCTTGGGTCTGACTGTAATTCTGAAAAAGCAGGGAAAAAAAAAGGAGGTTTTTGATGCAATTACCCTTGTGTGATGCAGATTTGGAGAATTTTTGAAAGCTGGACATGTACAAAATTTGTTCTTGTATGAAATGACCAGTAAATTACCTTTTTCCAGCCAACCAGTGGCATTCACGAACTGTTCTGTATTTATTTCACCGAGTTATCTCCTGAAAATTTTCCTTTATGCCAACCACTTGTAATAAGGCCCAGCCAGATTTGTTTCCAATGAATCACTTGCTTCTTTTTCCTTTTATTTTCTTCTTTTTTTTTTATTTCACTCAGCACTTTTAACCACAAAAATATAACTTGTGTCCCATGAACAAGCTATAATTGGGACTCTCTTTGGAAGCCTTGTCTTAGGATGGAAGCTGTAGGAATAAAACTGGGGTTTCCACATTAAAAAAAAAACCACCCCAGATGGTTTGACCAAAGCTTCTTGTGTTTCTGGAAATAGTAACTGTTCATTCTCCATCCCAGCTTTAGGATCTGCCTGAATTCTTGGAATAAGCACAGAATTCCTTCTTCCATTTCCCATCCTTACCTTGGGGAAGAAAAAAAAAAATCATCTATTTAAAATCTTAGTGAGCTTTTCCATCTTACCCCTGAGCTGACATTATTTAAATGAGAAATGATAGCAGGTTTTCTTCATTTTCCAAGGAAAATGTCCAAATGTGGGGCACTTTTATTGTATTCCAATGGCATGGAATGCAAAGGTCCTCCTCTAAATGTTGATGGTGATGAAAGCAGAGGTGTTAAATCGAGAAATCCAATTTTTTTTTGCATCTGATCATCTGAAAAACCACCCTGAGAGAAAGAAAGTGAGGAAGGATGAGCGTAATTTAACTAAAGGATGAGCAAATGAGAATTGGACTTGGGTTGCAAGAAATCCAAACAGGAAGATTTATTGCAAAATACCTAAAAAATTAAAAATTACAGATGCAGTGCAGCGTGGGAGAGGCAGGGGTGGGGCCATCACGATGTGTAGATGCAGCTAAACGAGGTTTAGCCCTGAGAGTTGCATTTCTCATACTCAGGTCAGTGTTTTAGGTGTGGCTGTGTCAGCTCCTGGTGGCACCGTGGGCTCTGCCCACGGGGAATTTTGCCACTAAACATCCAGCTGAAATTTTTCTCCTCACAAAAAAAACCCCAAAACACTAAATAATATGTTTTCCTGCACCAAAAAAAATGAAAAAAAAAGAGCCAACACAAAGCAGATTTTCGAAGTGGCTCTAATGCAAACATTTGCATGCAGCTGTTCCCAGCGGCCTCCTCAGCAACTGCTAAAATTAAACAGCAGCAGATTATGTTTGAGCTTAAAATTGCTATGGTTTCAATAAAGCAGCTGAAGGTTTTTGTGCAGAAAAGCTCCAAGTTTCGCATCTTTTTGGTGGTAAATACTGGAATGTAGTTCTGGCCTGGTTTGGCTGCAGTGTATTTAACTGGGGAGCCCAAACAGGCTTAGGATCTGAATGTCACAGTGTGGGATATTTCCTTGGCGTTCTCTGCTGAAGGGAATTGGATTCTCCCACGTTATTCCTTACTGGGAAAGCCCTGTGTGTGATTTAGGAACAGCAGCAGAAACACTTTTTGTTACTCTTTGATTTGCTCACGAAACTTCCCACGTGTCAAAGTCGCTGCTCGGACCCCTCACCCCCAGCAGGAACCACCCCAGTAAAACTCTGCAGTGGGGCTGCACAAGAGTAAACAACTGCTGGTTTCACCGGCTATTTACCACTCTAAAAAATGGCTGGAGTTGCTGTGCTCCCAAACCACTAACTTTGGGGTTTTTTGTGTGTCTGGGGAGTTTTTCTTTGGCTCCAGTGGCTGTTTTCAGCCGTAGGGTACAGGGGGGTGGGCAGCCCATGGGGGTTTAGCTGCCTGGTGGGAGGAGGAGGAAGAAACTGAGGAAATAAAGGAGGAAGTGAAAGCAGAAGAAATTAAGGAAATCAATGAAAGTGAGGAAATCAGGGAGTGTGGATTTTTCCCTTAATCCTGAGACAGCTCGGTGTATTTAACAACTCAGATTCATTGCGGGGGGTTGTTTTGTTTTTTTTTCACATCATTTCTTCTGGCTGGTTGGCAAATTCACATTAATTTCTTTTCCATTTTCCTTTTCTTTTCAGTTTGGAAATGAGGAGCAGCAGCTGGCCTGGGCAAAGAGGGAGAGTGAGAAAGCAGAGCAAGAAAGACTCGCCCGGTTGCGGAGACAAGAACAAGAAGACCTCGAGTTGGCCATTGCTCTCAGTAAGGCTGACATGCCAAACTCCTAAACTTGGGCTCCACCCCTGGCTGAGCCAAACCTTGGGAAAATGTGGCTTTTTTTGGGGGAGAAATACTCAACCCTTCGGTTTCTGTTGTGCAAATAATTTTAGTCACCTTCAGATTTAAACAAGCCCTGGCTGGGGGTGTCCGCCCTGGGGGCTCCGTGTGGCTTCCCCTCAAGTGCATCATCTGCAGGAAACACTGTATAAGCTGTATTATATGTTCTAGATATAAAATTTATTGCTTGTAAGGAAATTTAACGTGTAATCCCTGAGATGCTGAAGGTTTTCTTTCCCTGGGAGGCGAATGTTGCATGTGGGACAAAGTGCAACAGGTGAGCCTGGCTTTTTAGAACCCGAATTCCAAGGGGGGGCTTGGAGGCTGCAGGATGAACTTCAAAGGAAATGGCAGAAAAAAGAGAATATTTATAGCATTGGCTTTCACTTGTCACGTTTATTTAAGAATTCATGGTAGCCTCATCAGTTTGTCACCTGCACCATCTGTGTCAAGGCAGAAATTCATTATTGGATGGTCCCTTTTAACCCAGAAGATGTGGCTGTTACAGAAGAATCTGGCAGTTTATGTGTGATGGGTACAAACAGTGAACTGTATCAAAGAGTACAGGCCTGAAGGCTCTGTGAATGGGTGGTTCTAATTTAAACCTTCGTTTGCAGTGAGTTTTAGTAATTGGAGGTGATGTGGTAAAAGAGGGAGTTCGTTCAGCTGTGGCAGCTGGATTTATGAAGTGAAATTTTGCTTTATCACAAGCAAAGGGTGGTGGTGCCCCTTTGGGTGCTGCTTTCGTGGGAAATCAGGAAATCAAGCCAAAAAATTGCCAAGTTTGAGGAGTGTTCATCCCTCCAACCCACTGAACCCTCATTTACCCCGTCCCCAACACGACAGCCCGGGCTGTGTCCCTGCCTCTGCTCCTTTCATTCCACCAGTCCCGTGGGGTTACAGGTCAAACCTGATTTTAGCCGAAATGTGGCCGAGTTGAATCAGTGTTCACTTGCCAAATCCACATTCACACAGAAGTTCTGGCAGCACTGCCGGTCTGGGTTGGCTCTGAAATCCAGTTTGCAGCACTCAGGCCGGGTTTTCTATGCACTGACTGCTCCCACCTGCAAAGGGCAGCACAGCATGCCTGCCATGCCATGCAGAAAATAAGGCTGTGAATTATTTACTTAGGAAAGAAATGCCTTTTCTGATGACAAGAATTCTAAAACTACAGTTGTCTTTGCCTTGGATTTTTCTGTCTTGTAGAGTAGGGACCTACCACAGCATTTTTAGGTGGCCTCAGTCTTATTTGCTGCCCTGGGGGAATACAGAGCTTAACATTCTGGGGTTTTAGTGATGCAGCCCTTATCTTACAACAGTTTTCTGATTTTTTTAGTTTTTCTTTTTTAGTGTGGTATTCCTTCATCATCTTCACTGCATTTCTGGTGTTTTATGTCCTTGCTTCAGTTCCTTTTATTTTCATACTACAAAGACAGTGCCTGTTCAGCGGGTGAAGAACAACAACCCTCTCCCTGTTGTGTTGTGATTGCCTTACTCTGGATGCTTTCCTGACACGGGGAGAGGAGTCAGGGTGGATCATTTGAAGCGTTTTGGGCAGTTTGCAGCTCTGAAATGCAGCCAAGGTGTGGCATTCGTGGTCTCAGGCTCCGGGGTGTGGGTGAGTGTGCAAACACACACACGTCCAGCCACGCTTGGGCTGTTGTTTTTGGGGGTCCCAGCTCCCTGTTGCTTTGTGTCTCCTGTGCTGATGGTACTACAGCTAATGGGAACCTTTAATCCCCCTCAGGAGGGGAGGAGATGCATTCCTAATACCAAATCCAACCATCTAATCATCTTTAATACCGTCCTTCGATGACCCCTTTGGGATGCATTTCTAATTGTACAGAATCTGATTTCAAATCCCTTCCCACTGTGGTAATTTTCTCTCTGAAATATGTAGGATTAAATGATCAAACATACTAAAATGTTGAGAAATTCTCTTTTCTGGTGGTGTACAGGAAGTCTCTGACAGCAAACTCGGGTCTGCTTGTAGCTGACATGAGATAAAAAGAGCAATTTTCAAAGGCAAGTGGCTGCAGGATTGCCAGGGAAGTTAAACAAACTATCCAGGTGTGAGATTCTCCTTCTCACCTGGGCCTGGGTCCTTGTGGGGTCTCTTCTGCTACGGTTGTGGTGCTGTTTGAGAAGGGAAACCCTTCCTGGAGCTCTGCTGGGATGGGGTCACTCCGGTGGGACAGGGTGGATGACTTAATAGCTTGATTAATTTTCACTGATGCGCCATAACAAGACTTTCTGCTGCCTTGTCGGGGCTCTAAAACGCTGTCATTTGTAATCCTTCTAAGGCAACGAGTTGGTGTTCTCAAGATGTCCAGCAGGAGGGCAGAAATGTGAATTAATGCAGCATTCCATGTAGTGTTAGGGCTCGTTTTCCTATTCCCTTGTTGCCTCCTCTTCATATTTGCTTGGGCAGCAACTGCAGATCAACGAACCAGGACTCTGCTCTCTCTGCACACTGTATTAGATTTAGGAACCTTAAGTTTACTGAAACACTCTTTGATTCAAAGTGTTGGCACTGCAGTAGAAGGAAACTTAGCTGTGATTTCCCCCCTTTTGTATTTAATACCATTTTCCACCTAAAAAAAGGAAGGTTCCCCACGGTCTTTCCCTCTGCTGTAACTCAGTGTTTGTACCAATACCTGCACTTGTCCTTTGACAGTGCAAGCCCTCGGTCTTCTTCCCCCAGAACAGTGAAATTTGAAGCACAAACAGGCCTGTTGCTATTTGGGCAGAGAAAAAAATGTACAGTGCAAGAGCTGGAAAATGAGAATATGCCCAGTGCATATACAGTGTACAGCAAGATCCATATTACCTGTGTCTATGTGTACATATATATATATAGTGTATTGTATAATGTAACAATAGTGTGTGTATATACCCCACGTGTCCACATGCTCTGTCCAGTAAATAGTTCTCTGTGCTGTACATAAAAGGTGTATATACAGTGAATATGTAGAATATGCAGATATATTCTATATATTGAAGTTGTGTGTGTGTGTGTGTGTGTGTGGATTCTGAAACCAGAGATGGGGACAGAATTTGTACAGGTGGCTCTGAGAATTTCAAAGTTCTGGTGAAAGAAAAAAAAAACCAAAAACCAAACAGGAGAAATGATTTCTAATCGATTTGTTTCAAGATTTCTTTCGCTGGCACGAAACCCTGTGTTTATCAGCTGTGCCAAGTGTGGGAGAAACCTGGCAGAAAGTCGGATTCATCTGCACTGGGTGTGATTTCACATTCTTTGGAGTTTTTAGTGTCTTTTGGAGTCTGGGCTCAGCTGCTGATCTCCCATGTGATGCTCGAGTCATCTTTGCTTTTCTCCCTGGGCTGGGGCAGTGAGTTTTCTCCTCCATTTGCTTGTACTTTCACTTCTCTCTTTCCCTTTTTTTCTCCTTTTTAACCCCCCCCCTCCCCAGACAATCCCAGGCAGAGGTGAAAACCACGTTTTCCTCTCTTCATTCCAGTTCGGTTGGTTGTCTCCTTGTGGCACCTCCCAGTCACCCTGCAATAAAAGCAGGTGCTCACAAAACACACTAAAGTGCTGTATGAGGTATTTTTTTATAGGCCAATTTTCCCTCCTGGAACCTCTGCCCTGTGAGGGCCATCGGTCCTTCCTGGATTTCGTTCCACGTGCTCTCCAAGTGCAGGAAATTCCAAGCTGTGTCTGTGTAACCCTTTTTTTTATCATTATTATGATTTGATTTGATTTGATTTGTAATTCCTGTCTGTGACATCTGGTGGCAGAAATTTTGTAGGAATTATTTTGTCATCTTAATGCTCAACGATCATGCACTTTTCTTGGATTCTTCTTATAATCCTTTTGGGGTTACTATTTCTTCTTTAGTGTTTCTCCATGGAGAAGAATATTTATTCTGTAGAACCCGTGGCCCAAGGAGTTTTGGTCCAAGTAGAGTTGTTGCTTTCCCTCTTGTAAAGAGTTTGATTTCTCCTTTCTTCTGCATTTTTTTTTCCCCTCCCTCTCAGGAATTTCTCTTTAATCCTCGGTTAGAGCTGGAGCTCTGTTGGGGTGAATTGATCTGTGCTGTTAATGATCTAATCCAATCATGTTCCTACTCTGGTGGAACAGCCACGTTTTTGGGGTGTGTCAGTCATTGCATCTCTTTAGACTTCCCAACACCAGTCTGCTCTGAGGAAGGAATTTTGCTTGGAGGGTGGTGGAATCACTGATTTATTTTTAGGGTAAAATGTGTTAACTGTTATTCATTGACACACCTGTGTGATCAGTTGATACACTGCTCTTTTTACTTGAAAGTTTTATAAATAAAGGCTAATTTGTTATAAAACGGAATTTTCATTTCTCCAGCTTCTGCCTTCCCCTTCAAGTTTAACTTCTAAAGGAAAACTCACAGTGACTGTGGTTCCTCCTGCTCTTACAATTACAGAGTCCTGTTCTGGTGTCCCTTTTAATATTCTCCAGTCTGACCTAAAACAAGGTGGAAACAAAGTGAAAGCTGCAATGTTGACCTAAATTTGACTAATATCTCCAAATATGTACATTGTTGTAGCTCTATTTATCTTTCAAATATCATAACGAATCGAAAGGTATTTTAATTTTAACCCATCTCATGTGTCTATTGTTTAATATAATAAGAGAATTGTTATTGTTTAATATAATAAATGAAAAGTTACTTTTTGGAGCTCTGAGACTTCGGCGATTGTTCTTTCCTTTCCTTTTTTTTTTTTTTAATCCACAATTTCACAAGTTTTTGTTTCTAAAGGTGAGCAAGGTGAGCACCAGCAGGTTGTCCAGGAATTGGTGTCCAGCAATATTTTGGGAGTGTTGACAATCCGGAGCCGGGATTTGGCTGCGTTGTGTCACACACAGGCACAGCTCCCAACCCAGTCCCTCCCCTCCTTATAAAACAGAGGGATTCACTTTCCCAAAACCTCCTTTCCAACCTTTGCTTGGAAACAAATGACCCTCTGTCACCACCCTTTTAGCATCAGTTACCTGCTCATTTACCCTTTTAACATTTGTTACCTGCTCATTTACCCTTTTAGCATCAGTTATCTGCTCATTTACCCTTTTAGCATCAGTTATCTGCTCATTTACCTGCTCCCATTATAATTCCTTTTGGCCAATCGGAACTTTTCTCCCCCTTTTTCGGTGAGCATAAATTCCTGACCACACAAACTGCAGGTGGATTTACCTGGTGCAGGTTTACAGTTCGATCATCTCTTATGAAACCACGGCCCACCTTTTGCTCCCACTCGGATTTCTGGGGTCTGACTTTGCACTCTGGGCTTTCCCAAACACTTCCCTAATCCTCCTTGTCCATGCTTAATCCGAAAGGACCCCCCCAATTCCCTGGGAAGGGAAGAAAAGTATCTCCATCCCGCTCAGGAGAAGCATTTACAAGTGGAAACTTGAACCTCAAGGCTGTCCAAGCCGGGCTGTCCAACAACTGCACCACTCGCTGACTGTTCCTGAACGTGCCCCGAGCCCAGCTCTGCTCGTGGGACTCTGGAATTGCCACCAGGTTTATCTTGGGAATTGCTGAATCCCTGTCTGCTGAGGGTGACTATCACTGCAGTCACTCCAAGTACCTTTTCCCTCCTGTCTGGTTGACGGTTTTAATAATGTATTGCCAGCAATTTCAACTTTTTATTGGTGCTGATGCAGCGTCTCTCGCTGGAGCCTTCCTTGTTGACGAGATGCCGTCACGCTCTGCCACGGCAAACAGAACATATTCCTGCTCTTGAACTTCCCAGAAATGTCCCCTGATCCCAGTTTTCAGAATGACAAAGCCCTGTGCTCTCTGCCCAACCCTTGCACCCACAGGAAGGACACCCGGGCTTCCCATATCCCTTATGTTGCAATATGATATAAAATCATTAAGATATTAAGCCTGTCATTGTGCACAGGCTGTAAAAAAAAAAAAAGGGGTTGATGGGATTTGAGGATATTTTTCTGGGTGTTTTGTTTTGTGTTTAAGCTTCAGGCTCACCAGCTTCTCATCTAATATATTAAAATATATTAAATTTCACAGGGGGTCATGTCCAATGTGCTATTCCAAATATTTCCCGGTGACATAATGGTAAGTCAGAATTCCAGGAACGCTCTGAGCTTTGTAAGAAGTGCAAGAAAGCACAGCAAAAGTGATTTAAAAGAACACCCTATCTAACTGTAAACCTGTGCCTGGTGAGTTCACGTGCAGTTTCTGTGGTCAGGAATTTATGCTCACCAAAAAAGGGGCAGAAAAGTTCTGCTTTGCTAAAAGGAATTTTAATGGGAGCAGGTAAATGAGCAGGTAACAAATGCTAGAAGGGTGGTGACAGAGTGAATGAAAATGTCATTTGTTTCCAAGCAACTCGTGCTCGGAAAGGAGGTTTTGGGAAAGTGAATCCATTCCACAAAGCAGGTGCTTGTGGCTCCTTTTTTGTGTCTGCACTAAATATTGTAAGATCAAACAATTTTGGCTGAAATGTCATCCCTCAAGAGATTAAATCAAACAGGTTTTCTGCCTAAGAAGTTTAGGATGAATCCCTAAGTGGTGCAAGTGGAGGTGCTGCTTTAGCAACGGGGACAGCTTTCTGTTAAATTCGGGGGGGTTTGGGTTGAATTTTCCTCTCTCTGTTTCCCCCCCAACACTGCTAGTTGCCATGGCAATGGCTGTGTGACTTTGTCGTAGTTGTTTTATTTAAATATAGCAAAAGAAATTGCTAGAGCTTGGGATTCTGGCTTTGAAAATTCAATTTAAGCAAAGCCTAACAGCTACTCTGTGTTAGAGGTGCACAAAATAGCTTTAGAAACCACAGAGCCTCTACCACAGAAAACCACAGAACCACACAGTCCTATAATTTGAAGAGTGGACAAACTTTTTTTGGCACTTCTTGTGGATGGAGGACTGAAGTTTAGAGCCAGTCAGTGTTTTCAGGCAGTTTGTAAATGGCTGTGAGTAACCAAGGCGCTGAAATGCCCCGTCCCTGCGTGAGGGGAGCCATGGCCAGCACTGAAGTTCCACTCCCCCAGCCGTGAACACCTGCAAAACTGGGTCTGAAGTGAACTTCCAGAAAAGCCAGAGGGTTTCTGGTCCAGCCTTCCACTTCAGGGCTGAAAAAAAAAGGGATTTGAAAGCGCCCTGCCTGCTGGCTCAGGGGGTGCTGGGCTGGACACCGGGGTGCTGGGCTGTACCCCAGGGTGCTGGGCTGTACCCCAGGGTGCTGGGATGGTGCTGGGCTGTACCCCAGGGTGCTGGGATGGTGCTGGGCTGTTTCAGGGTGCTGGGCTGTACCCCAGGGTGCTGGGGTGCTGCTGGGCTGTTTCAGGGTGCTGGGCTGTACCCAAGGGTGCTGGGATGGTGCTGGGGTGCTGCTGGGCTGTTTCAGGGTGCTGGGGTGCTGCTGTTGTGGTACTGGGGTGGTTGGTGCTGGGCTGTTTCCCAGGGTACTGCTGGGGTGGTGCTGGTTGTGCACAGGGTGCTGTTGTGGTACTGGTGTGGTTGGTGCTGGGGTGGTGCTGAGCTGTTTCAGGGTGCTGGGCTGTACACCAGGGTGCTGGGGTGGTGCTGGGCTGTTTCAGGGTGCTGGTGTGGTACTGCTGTGGTTGGTGCTGGTGTAGTGCTGGGCTGTTTCCCAGGGCATTGGTGCAGTGCTGGTGAGTGCTGCTGAGCTGTGTCAGGGTGCTGGGGTGGTGCTGGGCTGTACTGGTTGTGCTCAGGGCTCTGTGTC
>JAYRBT010000083.1:89899-107557 GCA_036023395.1 Myiotriccus ornatus
TATTTTATTTTATTTTATTTTATTTTATTTTATTTTATTTTATTTTATTTTATTTTATTTTATTTTATTTTTATTTTCCCTCGGAGATTTTTGGGACGGTTTTTCTTAGGCTCCAGGAGCAACCTTTCCTTCCTGGAAACCGGGACAAAATGGCTGTTGTGAGTTCTTCACTAAAAGGCCTGTGTCCAGCACTGAGCACAAATCTCTCAATGCTGCCATTCCTCAACTATTAAATAATAGTTATAACAGGCACAACCGAATTCTGATTTCCTGAGAGACAACAGGAGGGGTCAGCTGCACTTTATCTCTGCCCTCACCCCTGCGTTTTACACGTAACCTTAGTCCTTTGTACTGTATTTTTTTTTCTTGCAGGGCTTTTCACTGCAATTCCAAAGGGACTCCTGCTTCCAAAAAGGCTTTCAAGTATCAGAATAGACGTGACCTTCATTGCTGAGAAGGCTGTTTTATCCTGCCTTGCCGCTGTACAAGATCCTCAGAAATCTCACCGTGAAGTGACTTCTGGTATCTGTCAGTGAAGATGACTTGGAATCAGAGATGGTAAATCCAGGCTATCAGACTGGTGTGATTCTCTCCTTTTCTGGGAGCATTTCCAGTATTTCTCATCTTTGTCTGGGTCATCTTAAGGGTCATTTATTGCCCTGGGCATGAACAGGAACCACCAGTATCATCTCCCCGTCCTCTCCAGTCCCAGTATTTTCTCAGGGACAGTGGTAGGAGCAGCTTCACTGGAGCGGGAGGATTTCCCTGGCCTGTCCTTTTTTTGGGCAGTCAGGTGTTTTTATTCTTCCTTCCCAATTTTAATCAACCCCAGCCTGAGCGTGTAGGCTCAGGAATTGTAAAACTCTGTACTTAAAGGGAGAAGGTGATGGAGAATTAATCCCTCCCTGGCACGATAAGGCCAGATCTTACCCAGTTAATACTATTCCAGCTCTACAAATCTGAGGAATTCTCTCCAATTTTATTTTCCTCCTTAAAGGATTCCCTTCAGTCCTTCAGTTGTGCCCTGAACCATTAGGTTATGCATTATAGAAAGAAAAAAAGTCATTATTCTGTTTCTGAGGTCGACCGTCTCTGCGGGGTTCGCAGCATTTTTGCCCTCTGCCTTTCCTTTGGAGCTTGGCTGTTGTGTGAGAGCCTCTCCAATGGGAAAGATCATCTCTGTCAGGAGGAAGAGAGTAAAATTTGTGCACTTTACTGGTCTCAAAAGCTCCTCTCCGGGAGCTGTGCTTTGCTGCACCAGTGACAACAAAACACTGAACTGGAAGCTGAATAGATCAAGCACAATCTTGAATTATTAACTACCACCATCTCTCAGCCATCATCTCTCAGATGACCCTTATTCTGATTGAAATCGTTTGACTCCCCGGTTTTATCTGCATTTCACACAGATGTGGTTTAACTTGTGCAGTTGAAAATTACCCTGAGGAGAACAGAAAAATGTAAACAGTTCCTTGATGTGAAAGAGCCGAATCTCTCGCATTTTGTAGCTTTTAGCGACTCGTTTCTGCTGTTCATTTTCGGGGCTTTGTTGCTTGTTTGGGGCTTTTATCCCACATCATGCCCAGCAACGGGGCTCTGGCCCTGCCAGGGCATTTTGCTTTGGATGGATCTTCCTAAGTGAGGCTTTTAAATCCAGCCCATCATTTGAAAATGTAAGTTGTGTGGTTCCCGTCATAGCCGGTGGTTTTATGGAACAAGCGGTGTGGAACAGCAGATCCACGTTTATTTTCAGGCAGGAAACCAGGAGTGCAAAAAAAACCCCGACAAACACTCCTCCTGAACTGCAGGGTCAGGGTGAAGCCCTTTTAAAAAAGAATCAACGCGGTTGGGCTGCGTTTATCACACCGTCCAAAACTGCCTTGTTTTGATGCTATTTGAGGCTCGGGGTAATGAAAACCTGACTCTGTGCAGATTGACTTTCTGCGTCACGACCCGTCCCGGCACGGCAACAGCACCGGGGACAATTAGTCTGACTGTTGCTCACAATTGCTGTTTGTTTGCGCTCCGTGGTTTGCAGTGGAAGCTGCTCCGTGGCCCTTCCATTCCTGCTCTTGCCACTGGCCTCAGTAATTGCCCACCAGCCACCAAAGGGCAGACTCACCAAGGGCTTTCAAAGCACGCTTAACCCTCCTTCAAATAGAGCTGAAATTTATAGCTGGCAGCTTCTAAAATAACTCACATCACCACCACCTCCAAAAACAGCTCTGGGACCATGTGGCCTTGTGGTTATGGCTCTGGGGTTGTGGTGATGAAGTCAGAGATTCAGATCCAGTCGTAGGGAGATAAAAAGCTTCAAAGAAAGTGAAACTGCTTTTGCCTTGATTAGGTGGAAATAATAACACCTCGTTTCACTTACACCCGAAAAACAGAATTCAGAGCTAGGGACCAGGCATGGGGACAGAGTTTCAGGGCAGGAGATGCGCTGGGTGCAGCAGAATGTGTCTGGTGAGAACAAAGCTCCTTGCCATGGTCATTCAGAGGGGTTTTGCTTCTCTCGGTACAAAATATTGAGGTGTGGGGTGATAAAAGTAAAGGTCTGAAGCCTTCACAGGCGACCCAGTCAGACACTAACAACGTCCACTCTATTTTTCAGTGTACTTTTTGGCTGAGTGAGTGTTTCAGATAGGAAAGGACTTTGTTTCCTTGCAGCTTAAGAGCTGCCCAGAGCTCTCTCCAAGCATTTAGGGGATGTGGATGCTCCCCTGGAAATTGTTGCTGTTGTTGTACAACCCTCAGTAAATGCAAAGAGAATAATAGTTACATGGTTGTACTTTGTACAGGAATTACAATTTGAAGGAGCCAAATAAAAACCCAGATAGCTTTCTAAGCAGATGGCCTTAGCCCTCAGCACTGAACTTATCTAAACCTGGACCAAATGTAAATAGATTTCTGAGTTATTTGGCACAAGGAACAGCTGGAAAGCTCTGACCTCCCCCTCAATATGCAGAATTATCACGAAGGCATTGCTGTCCTGCTGAGCTGTTCCTCCAGCCAGCTGAAATGTTTCTGGGGGCCTTGTTGGGAAATCCTTGAGGGAATTTCCTTCAAAAGCTGGGCCAGCTCTGACAGTGGCTTCAGGAGGACCTTCCTACCTCCCCAAAAGAAAACCCAGCCCCAAACCCCACAAAAAACTGCACCTTGTGATGTAAACTTTCAGGTTTTGTATCTCTCACTGATACTGGGCTAAAGTGCCACTATTTACATGGGGTGCAGGAGGAACTTTAATTTGACCTGAGAATGAATGTCAGGTTAAAGTCTCACTTCGCTGTACCCAGGGTATAAATGTATAAAAGCATATTTCAGGCATAAATGTCTACAAACCCTGTGCTACTGATGGTAACAAGAAGAGCCTGTGGAGCTGTTAATCCCAAGAATAGCTGTTATTGGGTTTCCAGGACATCCAGAAGCCCCATGTGAGCTTGTCACTTTTTTTTTCTGATTTATTTAGTAGCGTTTTGATGGGAAAACACAGAGCTGATAACGTGCATCAATGGTATATATTGTCCCTGCAGGAAAACCCCAAACCCGATTCCTCAGCGCCAGTTTTGGCTCGTTATTTTCCTGAGCTGCACCGAGATTTAGTCTGAGGAGGGACAGCACTGAAACATTTACAGAGAGAGAACCGATGTTTCCGCTGCTGGAATCCACTGGATATCAAAGATGTCTTTGAATTTCTACAATTAGAAGGAGCCAAATAAAACCCAAATAATTTTCCAAGCAGATGGCCTTAGCCCTCAATACCAAAATTATCAAACTGCCTAAGTAGTGGTTTGGAGATAGATGTTAATGGATCTTTGAGCAAGAAGCATTAGTGATCTGGACTGCAGCAACATTCTAATTAAAAAGTTGTACAATAACAGACTCAAAATGTAAACTTCAAAACATTTGAAGCCCAAATTACCGTGGGCTCAGAACTGGCACCGAGTGTGCAATTTTTAACATTCCAGACTGCCTTCATTACAGTTCAAGAAGCCACAGAAATACACCGTTACGAGCCAGGAATAGTTCTTCCTTTTATTTGGAAAGAGAATTACAGAGGGAGCTGTTGGGAACTGGAGTTTAGCTCCTAAAGCAGGAGCAGGCTGCAATATTTTTATACACAACTGCAACCACAGCCTCGCGCTCGCTCGAACGCGCTGGACTAAACGGTGCCGGCTGTACAAATACTCGGCCCTAAGTTAAAACACAGGTTCTTTTTTATTTCGGCTTTGAAGGGTTTATCGTGCTATTTCTACTCTTGCAATGTCGTTTAAAGCCTGGGTGCCTTATATATGTTAAAAAAAAAAAACCAACACAACCAAAACTTGCCGGTAACTTAAAGCTGTAAATGAAGACCAAGGGGTCTCCAGTTGGTTTGGAGAAAGGGCTGATTCCCTTCTGGATGTTGATGGACACAAAGCTTGCTTTGGTTTGTGAACATGAGCTTAAAATGACAAAGTAAATCCTTCTGGGTTTGTTGTATTAGGGTGTTGTGTTTTTTTTTTTTATTTTCAGCCAGTTACTCCACAACTGCATCATAATGTTCATATAATCTTCTTTTTATTTTTTTTCCCAGAAATTGGGCTCGCAGAACCCGTTGGTATGTAAAATATGCAAGGCCCCAGTCTACACCGAATTACACCCATGCAAACCGTTGAAACTTAAAAGGGAATTTAAAGTATGCATGAGTAAGGAAAACAAACTGGAGTCTCAATTTGCAAAGTTTCTTTGAGATCCTCAGAAGATTTATTTTGGAGGTCTTTAGAAGATCCTTGTACACTTCCTTACCTGTGCCCTCAAGACAGGGAGGGGAATCTGATCCTTAGACTACTATTGTCCAAAACAGGTTTTATCGATGCTTTTGAGAAATGAAAAGGGTAGGAGCAGCTCCTGTCCCACACTGATGGTCTAAACTCACTATAATTAACTAAAAAACTCAAATGGAAAAATACCCCAAATCTCAAGGCTGGTCAGAAATCAATTCTGGTTGGTTGTTTTTTTTTTTTTCTTCACCCAGAGCAGTAAATAAACCCGACAAGAATAGACATGAAAGGGCTTTCTAGAAGTGGTTGGCTGCGATAATTCCACTCAGGAAGCTGCTGAGGAGCAGCACAGACTGGCTGCCCTCGCCTGTGCTGTTATAAAATCGGGGGAATTGATTTTGCATCGAGGATTTGGTCGACTTGAACTCGTGAAGCTGCACTTCTGAAGCCCAAAATTCTGGGAGAGAACGCTGAGCATACTTTACAAACTGTTTTGGCTGTTTTCAGATTGACTATTGAGCCACAGTGGAAGTGTATGGATTCGAGATATTTCGGGTGATTGTGTAACTGGAAAAAACTGTCCTGATTTTAAAGTATTTTTGGCCTGCAAGTGGAAGTAAATAAGCAATTTTAGAGACTCACTGGAAAGTAATTGCTCCTGCAGGACACTGGCTGTGCCAGGAACTCTGGCAGATGCACTGAGCCCTCGCTTTTAAGCTGCAAAAAAAAACCCCATTTTTTAATGCAAAAGATCAAACCCAAGGATATACAATCTGAAATGCAAGGAATTTGCAGAGAACGGATGTCTGCGAAGGGAAATGTCTAAACAGATGAAGTGCATTAGGAGGGAACACAAGGCAAGAAAAGCCTGGTAAACTCCAGAGAGTCCTTGGTGTGCCGTGGTGGAGATCCCTGAGCCTGGTGTGGGGCTGGAGCTGCCTCTGGTGACACACAGACCTCGAGAGGTATCAGAGGTGACCCCTGGGCTCATCAGCTCTGCAAGACCTCGGGTTGGATGAATTCCTGGTGCTGATGACACGAGGGAGAGCAGGAGCAAGAGAAGCACCTTGTTTTGGGTGACAATGAACCCCTGGGACTGCAACCTTTAGATAGGAACAGTCTGTCCCTGCACGTCCATCCAGTGATTCATCGGTGACTGGGAAAGAGTCATAAAAGCACCACTGTCAGCTCATGTGTCATTAAAGGAAGCAGTTCTGCTTCTTTTTTTCCTAAACAAGAAGTTCACAAGTGTTATTTTCCCCTGCTCACGCTGCAAGTTGGCATTTCAAAGGCTGGAGCCACTGGCTTTTGTTGTTGCTTGACCGATTCGACTGGTCTGGAGGCTGTGAGTGAATCCACCCCAGGCTGCTTTGCAGGTCTCAGCACTGTCAGTTCTCCTCGTGGCTCCTCCACAGAAATCCCTGCTCTCTGCTCCAGCAGCCTGAGAGTTGGTCAGAAAACCTGGAGGGGCTGTGGAGAGCCACGTGCTCTGCAGTAAAGGACACAAACGGCTTTGGATCTGAAGCCACCTGCAGGAAATCTTCAAGAGATGTGTTTGACCAACCCCTTCTCTCCCAAAGAGTTTCTTTCTCCTTTTCTCTTTTCTTTGGACCAACATTTGCTCAAACTGCCCTTTTCCTGCGTTCCCAGACTAGGGGCTATAACACAGCAGTGATTTTTTTTTTGGTGGGGTAGATTTTTCTTTGCAGATGCTCCTTTGCCAACCCAGTCCAAATGGGCACGTCCAAAGGAGCTCAAGCCTTCCTGAGGCACTCAGAATAGTTCAGTGCAGGATGACAACTGAAATAAAGCATTTTTAATGCCTCAGGATGTACAGCTTTGTCTTTAGGGCTTGTATCTGGGTTCAATCAATGTAGTAACAGTGTAGTAAATCAACCACATGAGCGTTATCTCTCTGTTCACTCTCCCAGGACACACAGAAAGCAGAGGGGAAAGCCTGCAGAGAGAGAAAAGCTTCCAGGTGACAGTTAAATGCCATCCAGGCAGTGCAGTGGGGTATGTGCACATCTCTGGTCCCGTTTCCCCAAAAATTAAGCCACAAAAACTCAGCTCCAGCCTGGCCCCTCTCCCCACACCTGCTCCCTCGGTGCTGCCAAGTCAATGAAAGTTGTTTCCCTGCTGGTGAACGATGAGTGAAGATCTGCCTGTGCTGGCCTCAGCTTGGGACTGCAGGTTTCTTTTTTTTTCACTCAGGACTTTCTGTTTCTCTACAAGATGAACAGTTAAGTATGAGGTGCTGAACTCGTTAATATTAGCAAAGGTCCAGTTTCATGCCTGATAGAGATTTATAACATCATAACTCATCTTCTGTTGGTTTTTTGGAGGAAGCACAGTGAAGTCATTGCATTCTAATTAAATTATATATTTTTTTATGTACATGTAACATATAAACCATCTCTATATAAGCTGTTATTTACGTGCACACACACACATATATATATATATATATAAACCCAAAGGGTTTTATCTGAGAGGTGCACTGGAGGAGGCTACAGGAGGAGAAGGGCCAGAGACATCTGTGCAAAAAAAAAAAGCTATTTAGCCATAATGCAGGTTTTTCAAATTAAATGTTTCCTTTTTTTTTTTTTTTTAAGGGGAAAAAAAAAAAACCACACCCCTCCTTGCTGTATAATACAGACATGCCACCTGTGTATGAATAAACCAGAAATGGTCACCAGCTCAGCATCAAATGGCACAAAAAACAAGCACATCCCAATTAAACATCCCCATTAAAGCCTCTCCAGGGCTCCAGCCTTAAAAAGAGGGGGAGAAAAACCCTGCAAAGCGCATGGAGCTGCCCCTCCACTGTAAATCTCGTAAACTCTCCTATTGTGAGCTCATCTGGGTTGTTTGTGTTTGGCTGAGGTTTTCAGTCACCCCTCTGACGGTGCCGTTGCCTCAGCTGTGCTCCGGGCGAGGGTTGTGATGGGATTTGATGCCAGTGCCGTGGTTTTTGTGCCTTTCCCACCCTGTTGCTGCCTCTGGCCAGTGTGGCAGCACTTCCCAACTAAAGGGGCTTGTGGCAGCAGGGGGAGCAGCTCAGTTTTCCACCCCAGAAGCTTCTGCAGAGGGATGATCCCGAGGACCAGGAGCGCACACCTTCCAGGAGCCGCTGGGGCGGCACCGGGAGGGACACGGGCAGATTTGGGGCGTAACGAGTCACTCCAGGGACACGGTGCAGGCTCAGCACTGCCTGGTACTGGCTGTTCATTCATTTGGCCAAGGGCACAGCTAAGTTTTCAACTCCTCCACGGTTTCCTATCAACTGAACAAGTCGTTAGAAACCACCGAAACTCAGCTCTCTACGAAAGCAATGGTCCCACAACCCTGAGCTGCTGAGCAGCACCTGATGCAGCCTTTGACCTGACTCGGTGTAAATCAGGGGGACTGTCAGCAAGGCTCCTTCTTCCCTCTGGAGATGGTTTGGAGGGTGCTGCTGTGGCCAGTGGAGATGCTCCTGGAGAAGGACAGGGTGGCCCTGGCCCTGCTTGGGTGCCAGGCAGTGAGACCCTGTTGTTGCCCCTTCCTCCTGTTGGTTTTCTGAGAGCTCAGAGAGTCTTTTCGACAGAAAAGCGATTCTTCAGACTTACTGCCTCTGAAACTGCAGCCTGAGCATGAGCAAAGCTCGCTGTTCATCTTACCAGTGTCCCCTTGAGCTCTCAGCTTGTGCTGTCACCGCTGGGGCAGGTGGGCAGGGGACAGACACTGGCCCTGCAGGAGAGATTCAAGCCCATCCAGATTTAAATGTGAGCGACATGAGAGGTTTTCAGGCAAGGACTGATTTTCTCCTTGGCCCTTGTTCTCTCTGTGGTGCAGGGGAGGTTTCCCTGCGCTTGGGGCTTCTCGGCACCACAGCACGAGTTGGTGCCAATAAAACACCACGAATCAGGGCAGGTCCATCCCGGGACCAGGGGGTGATGAAACACCAGAGATCTGCAGGGCTCCCAGCAGATGGGACGGATTCACCGCAGGAAACACGGGTGAAATTCCCTGGCCCCTCTGGTGTGGGTCAGATGGGGAATCACAGTCCTCTCCCCGGGCTTCCAGTTCTCTCTCTCTCCCTCCAAATTGCTCTTGGCTCCTGCTCTGGTGCAGCTGGTAAGGACGTGCTATGAGGCAACCCCTATAGGCGCTGTGGATTTTGAAATGTGCTGCTCAGTGAAGCAAGTTAGTTGTTGTCATCCCCCCAAGAAAGTCCAGGAATAATATCTCAGAGCCAAAGTGAAGCCTGCCAAGGAATGAATGCCCTTGGGTGGAGATTACTGGTGCTGTATTTGTTATATTAGGCAGGCCATTCTTTAAAATGAGCTCCAGTAAACAAGCTGGGTAGCTGAGCTCCTCAAATGTTTCATTACTGATGAGTTTTAACGTTAAGAGCTCCTATCGTACAAATCTTGATCGAGGGAAAGATAAACGCGCTGTTTTTTAGCATTTCACTACAAACACGGTGTTTGTGCCAACTGACACAATGATTAAATATGATCCTCTCTTCTGAGAAACGAGGAGAACTGTAACCACACCGAGCTCTTCGCCGCCGATACGAGATAAAAAGAGTCAGATCGTATGTGGTTTCCTTCAGACCAAACTTGTGGCGTAGTGTTTCGTGAATGATGCTGCCCAAAGGCAAAATAATCTGTTTTGCCCGAAGGGTATTTTTACAGAAGACTGTAAGAGTGTATTTTTTTCGATGGGATAGTAGAAAAAGTTCATTTATCCTCCGCACCGTGCTCGGCGTTGGCTCTTTGCTGGGGCAAAGAGCTCCAGTGCCCCAGTGTGGGGTGGGAATTAAAAGGTGCCCAATTGCTTTCATTCTAACAAGGGCTAAAAAGGCAATCAGCTTCAAAACAAGCTGAATTTGTGGGATTTTTTTTTTTTTTTTCTGAAATAAAAACTAAAATTCAGGCCAGTATTCCACCTCTGTGGGCCCCAGCCCCTCTCCCTACTTCTTGCTTAGCAGTACCCCCAATAACCACAGGGACAGGGGCCCTTGTGCAGCTTTAGGCACTGTTGTGGGGCTGTGACAGCAGCCCCAGAGCTGAGGGTGCTGGTTAACACAGAAAATGAAAAGCAGCTGTTTCTTTCTTTTCAAGAGTATCAGAAAAACAAGAAGACGGTTCCCTCCCTATGTGGGCCAAAGGCTCCTTCAGCCCTTTCACTTTCAGCCACACTGGTACCAGTAGTTCTCTGCCTTTCTCTGGGGAGCTTTTCCAATTTATTTCACTGCTGCTCTTGCAGGCCTGTGGGAACGAGCTACAACTGTCCTTCCCCTGCCGCACACCGAGATAAAAGCGGTGCCAGAGCCACCCAAAAAAAAAGCAGAGAGGCGAAGACTCGCGGCCCCAGACACCTCACCACCCCAAGGGTGCTGCATGCAACGTGCTCTGCAGGCTCTCCAGGCCCTGCAGAGGGTTTGCTTTGCTACCCCTGAGGATGCCTCCCCCTCCTCGCGAGCCGAGTCCTTGCGCTTCCTCCATCGCCAGCTCCGACACCGCTCGGCTGGCACCTCCCGTTCCACCTCCAGCTCAACCTGCTGCTCACCCCGAGTTACCAGCAGCCTCACCCCCAGTTTATCAGCAGCCCCTTCTGCCAAGCTCCACCACGGCAGGAGCACGCTCGGCGCGGCTCGGCCGTGCCCCACTCCCCAGGCTCCAGCGGGTTGAGCCGAGTCCTTTAAGCTCAGCTTTGCAGGGCACAGGCTCAGTGCAGAGCCCTGCTGTCCAAACAACCTTCTGCAGCGCTGGGCACTGCCAGGGGGAAGATCTCGGAGGAGATTCCTTGTGACTGACACCTGCTCGTTCCTCCTGTGCCCCGAGACGGTCCCGAATCCACAGGTGGCACTGAAACCTTTCCTCTGCTGCCGGAGCTGTAGACTGGCTATCAACCAAAGGCCGTTGCTGCTGGGGCCTGGCACGGGGCAGGGTTAAATGCTGGACCACAAAAAGGCACGGGGAGAGCCTCCCTTCAGAAATGCACGGTGGATGCAGGGAAAAGCAGCTGTGACATTTATATTCTCTCTCGCTCTGGGGGTAAGGGGAGAGGAGATGGTTGGGCAAGGCCAGAATCCCCCACGCAAGCACCGAGCCAGCAGCTTCTAACCCACGTGGCAAAGGACACCAAGGCAGCAACAGGCAGTGGGTGTGGAGGGAGGGCAGGACGTTTTTTGGTGCCAGGATGGGACACACCGGCTGCTGTTGGACCTCCCCACCCCACCGGCTTCCCCCGCGCCCCGGCGGGGCCGCCGCTCTCTCGCCGGGATCGGTGCAGGAAACGTGGGTGAGCAGCTCTCGGAGAGCAGAGCTGCTCCTGCCCCAGCCCCAGCCCGCCCTGACTCAGCACGGGGGCCCCGGGGACATCCCATGGCACCTGCAGGAAATCTGAGCTCAGCGTGGAGGTGTGCGGCTGGCTGCGAGGGCAGGAGCTTTGATGAGCTCGCGGGGGAGAAAACCTCTAGGAAAGATTACGCTGATGTTTTGGAGGCCTTTCACAGCATCAGCTGCAGGGCCCACGCTGTGCCCGCTGCAGCTCCTGGAGAAGGTGCATTTTTTAGCAGAGGTCCCCCCCATCTTCACCCAAGGGCTCTGAGCATCCCCCTGCATCAGTTCTATCAGCAAACACACGCTCTGCTGGAAGCCAACCCTTCTTTTCTGACTTGACTCTGCTTTAACTTCCAGGTGTGGCAGCTGTGGGTTCTTTCCTCTGCCGAATTCACGTTCTTACCGCAATAAAAAAAATGTAATCTTGTGTTTGCTGCAAAAAAAAATAAATAAAAAAAATTCACTTCATTAATCTGCCCCCCCCCTCGGGCTCTACTGTCACAAAACAGTGCTTGGAAAAAACAAAGCTGCTCTGATGCTGCTGCCTTGGAGATCTTGGTCACTCCAGTGCTCCAGTCAGGAAACCCAAAATACTCCCTCCTCCCTGCCACCTCCACCAGCGTGTTGCAAGAGTGAGCAAGAGAGAGGAAAAAAGTCTTAGCTGTGTCACCCCTCCAAAATAACTCCTGTCATCATCAGCCCCTGATATTTTGGGCATTTGACACAACACACGGGAGACAAGTCTGGGGACCACATTTTTGCACGGCCCTCCTGAGCCATCCGAGTGCTGCAGCTCCTGGCTCTGGCTTTGCCTGGAGATGGCAGGATGTTTTGGGACAGAGCTTGGTGAGGGACCTGCCTGGTGCCAAATGAAGCTTCTGTGACCAGCCAAGTGCTGAAACGAGCCTGTCAGCTGCTGGTTTGGGTTTGGTGTTTTGTTCAGTCGTTTTTGGTTTGTTTTTTTTTTCTTTCAGCGCGTGCGTTACAGAATAAAAATGGAAAACAAAACCCTGGCTTTCCTCAGAAAAGAAGTCAGTTTTATCAGGAACAAAATGATCCCTTTGCCCATATTTACCAGAAAGTTAGCTATGCAGAAATAACTTTGGTTTCTGCTGTCAAGGGATATTTAAGAAGAATTGGAATAAGAGTGGAAGTTAAAAAAATCTGGCTGTGTGAGCTCTATAAAAGCAACACAGAATAGTGCAATAAGGCCTGTGTAGCAATGATTATTCTGAAGGATCAAAATGACCCCCCAACTTATTGGAATGTCTAATTTTGCACTTTTGGGGGCAGATTTGGGGCCACCATCACGCTGGGGTTGTGTTGTAGCTTTTCCTTCTGGTGGTTCCAGTTGCTTTGGATGAAAACAGTGACGGCAGCTGTGGAAAAAGCCACTCCAGCTTTATCAAACAGGCCGAGGGAGGTTTGCTATAATCAGCCAGTGGTGTAATCCTGCACAGAATATTAATTGCAAGATTGGCCCCCTTCCAGCTCAGCTCTTTACAGCTCCATTTAAACACTATTTGCTCTGATTTAACACAAGTTAGAGATGTTACAGCACTTTTTTGTCATTAACTGTGTGAGGCAGAAGGGCTGTTCTGTTCAACACATACATCATTCAGCTGCTCATTTCAGAGCCCAAATATAACATTTTATCATTGGGTGAATCTGAAATTTGCTTGGACAGAGCTCAATCCTGCACCATAGAAGTCTGTGAGCATTTAATGAAAGCTAAACACGGCCTGCATTGATATGATTTATGGATTTGTTGTTTATTTGCTGAAGGCTCCTTTACAAGGCTTATATCACCACGTTAATTCCCTTAAATATGTCCATCTGCAGTCAAATAATAAAAATATACATGTGAGCTGTAATGAAATACCACCCTGAACCGTGCAGGGCAAGAAAAACCATTCATGCTGCAACTATAGCAACTGCTAAAATAGCAAAGCACACTGATTTCTGCCATGAACCTGTTCCCAATGTCCAAGAGACACTGTGTGCCTCGGGCTTTATATACCAGCTCCCAAAATATCCGAGTCCTGATAGGATGAGAAAAGACTGTCATGTTCTTGCACCAGGCCAATTACAAAGCTGTAGTTCCTGTGCTGGTAAAGATGTTTCCTGTTGATAACACAGAAGGACAACACAGCACTCGGTTGCTAATGTTATCTGGGACCCTCGTGACCTCTTGGAAACTCGAACAATTGTAGAGTTCACAACACGTAGAAGCCTCTCTGCCTTGTGCTTTTGTTTGAATAAATAGGCAAGAAAGAAAATAAACACACGTTCCGCAGCCATGTGCTCGCTTTTGGTTCGGGGAGTCACTGGAGGTGGCTGGGACGGAGATGAGACCTGGGCTCGAGGAGCACCAGGTCCCTCCTGCCTCTGGTGTGGGGCTGAAAAGTCCTTTTCTAAACAAATACAATGCAAAGGTGGAATTTTTACCCCGTAATGTTTTCTTTTGTCCTCTTGAAACGCATCCCTTTTCTGCTTTTTGATGCTGGAGGATGAAAAAGCCCATTTGTTTATAACATTGGCATTTCTAAACAGGCCTCTTTCATATCCTTTCCCCCCCAAAAAAAACTTTTCCCCCAACTTTTATGCTGAAATCCCTTCAAATGCTTTCCTGTCTGCGCAGCTTTGTCCCATTCCTTGGCCAGACAGCCACAGGTACAGCCTGGAATGCAGCACTCCAGGAGCTTTAAGGAAGGACTTGTTGAAAATATGAACCCACAGCTGAATTTGGGGATTATGTTACCTCTTAATAACTGTCTGCTCCTAACACACTGCTGAGACCTCCTACACCCACCACCCAGTGGATATTTGCCAGCCCACAAAGCCCTTGGGGCAGATCCCCCCCTAAATCCTGATAGGACAGGAAATCCAGTGCTCTGTTCACTCCTGGGCTTTGGGGGGTTCTTGAATCCCTCATTCCCTGCTGATTTCTCCCTCACCAGAACCAGGGAAGGAACCAGCAGCTTCTACGAGTTCTTTTACTAAGGCTTAAAGTGCAAAAAAATAAGAGAGTGAAATTTGTCCTCTTTCTGATTTGGAGCACAGGCTCAACACCTGGTTCCCACCAGTGAAACCCAGAATCTGTTGATAAGGAATAAATAACATTTAATGAAATTTAATAACACAAGAATCTGATAAAACAAGAATGCTGCACTTTCAGGAGAACAAATACAGACCTGAGTTTAGCTATGGCTCCTATCCAAGTTTGTTGGAGAGGAATCATTCTGCAGAGCTTGCCCTGTGATCCAACAGGCACATCAGTGACCTGTAACCCAGTGGCTTGAAGACTCATGACACTGATGGATACAGTCAGTGTGCCTGATTTCCCTAAATATCCTTCTATCCTTCAAAATCTGCGGGGTCTGGATCTGCCTCAGGTGGTCTAAGAGATCCTCAAAGGAGGTATAGAACGTTCCTTATGAAGAGCATTTCCTAATTCACCAGAAGAACATTTTTAAAGCCTTATAATTCAATATTTGAGCTCCAGTTCTGTGCTAAGGGAAAGTCCTTCCAATGCTGCTTTGGACACCGCATCACTCTTCACCTCCACCTGCCCAACTCGAAGAGCAGAGATAAAACTAGTCAGCATTTTTTTTCCTTGCTCCATTGTTTTTCCTGCTGGAAAGAGGCAGAACTCCTTGCACTGGTTTCCTTTGAGTGCTGCTTATTCACAGCAAGCCACAGTGGGAGAGGGTGGGAGGCAGAGTTCATTCATTTTTGTAGCATAACACAGAGCAGATTGTGTTTGGATTTCACTGGGTATTTGTTGTTTTACGTTTCTTTGCTTTATATTGGAGAAGGGCCTGCAGCAAAACTTTGATCCAAGGTACAAATCCACAGCCAAGATTTGAACTAAGCCTGCAAAACTTTCTCCAGCACGGGCTGCAGCCCAGCACGCTGACTTTGGGAGCGTCTTGTTCTTCACGTTGCTGATCAGTTGATTCAGGCCTGTTTCTGCTTATTTATTTGACCAGCAGCCTGCAAAGGAACTTGGAGGCTCCAGGTTCTAGTCCATAATTTGTTTTTGAGAATAACCCAGAGTAATTCCACCTACAGTGTTCCTTCCAGCTGCCAGGGCAGGACACCAGACAAGACAGGCGTAACGAGATGCAGCATCAAGGGGGAAGGAGAAGAGGAAGGAGAGGTTGTAAGACATAATTTCTGATGTTAAGCTCAGACTTTTCCAGATCTTCTGGTTCAGTGAGTCTGTCAACAGCCACAGAGCAGCAGAACAGCTGAAGTGGGAAAAGTGGCTTTAAACCTCCTGTGTGATGCCATGGATTTTGCAGGGCTAGGGATGGTTTCAGATGGCTCTTTGCACCACTGTCCTGGGAACTTAGCCCAGAAGGCATCCCTAACAAAACAAGGATCCTTAATTTTCAGGAGAACAAATGCAGATCCAAGTTTAGCTGCAACTCCTCTCTTTAAATAAAAATAAATTACAATTTTCTCTTTAGGACCTGGTGTGAAGGAGCAGGGCCAGACCTGCTGCTGCCCAGAGCAGTGTAGAGTCCACACCACAACCCACACACAGTCCCTGCACTGCCAGAGCCCAGGAAATCACTGGCACAGTCCAGGAAACGCAGAAGGACCGTGGAATCACAGAAAGCTTTGGGTTGGAAGGGACTTTAAAGATCATCTTGTTCCACCTCCTGCCATGGGCAGGGACACCTTCCACTAGCCCAGGTTGCTCCAACCTGGCCTTGGACACTTCCAGGGATGGGGCAGCCACAACTTCTCAGGGCAACCTGTGCCAGGGCCTCCCCACCCTCAGAGGGAGGAATTTCTGCCTAACATCCAATCTAACCCTACTCTCTGTCAGTTCGAAGCCACCCCCCCTCGTCCTGTTGCTCCAAACCCTTGCAAATAGTCTCCCTCCATCTTTCTTGTGGGCTCTCTTCAGGCTCTGAAGGTCACCCCAAAGCTTCTCCAGGGTCCACGTCCTCCCCGTGCTGGGGATGCCGAAATCTCTAATTCACCAATGACAAAGTGCAGCAGCTACAAAGGGGAAGCTCCTGCCCGTGCCTGCAGCGAGCTGTGAGCAACTGTGCTGTGAGCAACTGCGCTTTCACAAACGCTGAGTCAAGGCAGCACGCTGCAACTACAGGAGAAACGAGTTTTATCTGTCAGGAGGGAGGGCATTGCTCAGGGAACACTTTGGATTGCACAAAATTCCAAGGGAAAAGGCGGTTTATGATCGTTCGCTTCCCTTTCGGCTTCTCCCACAGCACAAGTGACGTCGTTGCATAATTAATGACCCCGGCAATTAAGATTATTCAGATTGTCCCTAAACTTTGCTCTCTCACACTGTTTTCTGCAAGGCCACCAACCCTGCCCCCCTGCCAGGGCTGCTGAAATTACAAACAGCAGCGAGTGTCAACCACAGAGGTGGAAAAAAAAAAGAGCACTGAAGGCATTGCAACACACTGCATTTGGCACAAGATAAGGCCAGAGGTGCCAAGGTTTAGCCCCTTTTATTTCCATAGAATAAGGTCAGAAATAAACAGGTGCAATGTTCCAAGCAGAGGCAAACCCACCCCGGATGAAGCGTTGTGAGTGTGTAAGAATGTGTGGGGAAAAGATTTTCTCTCTATGATATCATACAGGAGCTTTCAGACCACCAGCTGAGCCTTAATTTGGGACCCAGTGATGTGCAAACACTGATGGCCAACCCCGAGAAGCTGCTCCTGTGGTGCTGCAGTGGCTCAGCCCTTCCCTTGCTGCTGGTCCCTCTGCTCCACTCCACCAGCATCAGCCACAGGAGAGAAGAAACGAGCGCTAAAACTCTCGAACTAGAGGAGTTACTCACTGCATGAGGCTAAAAATTAATTACAGCTTTTTGGGTGGTTTTGAAGGCTTAAAAATAGCCGTGCCTTCCAAATCGAGGCGCGCTGGGTACACGCCGTGCGGGCGGCTCGTACCGCTCCTCGCTGGGCAGCAGCGCGCTCGGAATGCCATCTACCGGCAGGGCCAGCAGAGCGCTGGTCTGGAGACACCTCTCACTTTTCAAAGCCAGCCCAGGGAGCAGCTGGACAGACGCATCACCACGGGAATTACAGCTACTCCGCCGGGGGAGCGGCGCTGACGCACCTGGAGGGACGGTTATCTCAACAGTGAGTGATTAAATCCTGCGTAATGAGATGACAGAGGAATGTTTCCCGCTCCCAAAGATCCTGAGCCAGCACTCCGGGAAGCCAGAGCAAGCTGGAAACACACGGGAGACGCCCTGAATTATGCAAATTGTCTTTTTAAAAAAAAGTCTTTTATATTGGCACTTACCTGTAACACGGGGGCAAAGCACATTTACGTTTTTCCACGTGAGGCAGAGAATTGAGACTCTGAGAAAAAAATTGAGCAGTCGCTGCAAGGACAGAACTCTGGGGGGAAAAGAAAGTTACTCCTGGAATCATAGAATGCTTTGGGTTGGAAGGGACCTTAAAGATCATCCAGTGCCACCCCCTGCCATGGGCAGGGACACCTCCCACTAGCCCAGGTTGCTCCAGCCTGGCCTTGGACACTTCCAGGGATGGGGCAGCCACAGC